>JBBMKC010229561.1:0-11616 GCA_037834085.1 Bipalium vagum | reverse complement strand
TAAGTAATAATATATTCTTTGCGTACTCGACTTATTGTATACAAATCACTTCAAGTTTGCCCAAAAATCTTCAACTGGACACACTTCGGGGAAATCTGCCAAATTATTAGCTTTTTCAACATAGTTCTCATCTCTTAATTACTTCAACACCTTTAATGCATAGTGAGATGAAGGTAGATCAAGCCAAGATATGTAATTATGGTGCTATTTGATGAATGGACATCAACCGAAGTTTAATACATTCATTCAGGTACACCTCTGATTAATTTCAGGCTATGCCAGAACAATAAATAGTTTGGAAATACTTAAAGTTGAAAAGCTATCCATGCCAATACATTTTCTTTATATTTCGACTGTAAATGATACATCATTATCCGAAGCGGTTGTCAATTTAATTGATCAATGGTGGCGATTTCCAGCCAATATGCTATTGGAAAATGTATCTTAAAATAAAATTTTCTTATGTCTTGTGAAGTTCGGCATTTAGGTCTCATTTGTTCCAGCTTTAATGGTGATCGTTGCGGTATTATACTTTTTTTTAATACACAGGATATCTGATGCATTTATTAACCTCATTAAAAGGTACGATCTAGAACATTTCAGAGCCTTAGAAACTAACTTTTTATCAATACTTCAGGTATTTTTCAATTATATTGCTGAACATTTATTGTTATATTTGGTAGCAATTTTCGGTGGACGACCACTTCCTTTCTTTTTTTCAATGTTATCACTTTTTTCTGCATACAATATTAGATGATACACAGTTGATTTTAGTATATTTTCATCAGGGAAATATTGGTAACAAAACTTTTCCATAAATGTATATTTTTATTATAAGTCATTTCTAAAAATGTAATTAATTTAATAATACAGATGTTTACCTTACTTCTATATAGCATTTTAAACAGTGTGACGTATTACCAATTTAGATTACTTTATTTAAACAAATCTCATATTATATACTAGGTTACTTAACTTAAGTCCCATTTTTTATTTAATGGTTTTACCGACAATAACATATCTCTGAAAAAGGTATTAAAAATTTTAATTTACCTCAAGAAAATTGAAAAATATTTATAAATACTATAATAGTTGTATTTTATAAGAAAAATATAAAAATTTACAAATAATTATTTTCCAAAAATTGATTTATGTAAGTTTTAGACGCTAAAATAATACATAATCAATAAACTTAAGTCGAACCTAATTTCAAGACTTTCATTACATTTTCCAATTTGGGATACACCTTATTTTATGCACGGATTTCAGATTTTAACGAATTCTCCATCTCAAAATCAAAAAATTCAGACAAAAATAGACAATTTGCCAAATTTCCAATAAATATTTCCTTTATAACAATTTTTTATCATCATTTTGAGAATATTATGAAAAATCTTATCCACGATCGACGACTTTGTGAAACGGTCTACGGTCAGTAAAACGGGTTTGAAAATGAAAACGAAATTCAACAAACAATAACTAATATCATTGTAAACGTTCCAATCACATACTAATCCTCCAAGAGCCTTAGATTAAATCCGACCAATGAAATCATCAAATTTATTTTTCTAAAAACAAGTAAAAATATTACTTTTTACACATATGTATATATGTATATACACACAGACACAAAATTCAAAAAAGGGCTTTTATCCGCGTCTTTAATAATAATAATATATTCGCGAAAAGAAATGTCGACTGATAAAATAATTTCCAAACGTAATCATAGCAAAGACTTTCGAATTCCACATTATAAATGCAGTAAAAACAAAACATAAAATAACAAACAAGTAACCACAGACAATCGACGGCAAACAAAACGAATAATTTTTATTTATTTATCTTTTTCTATAAAAATATCCCGTTAAAACAAAAATTAACAAAGTACTGAATATTAATAATAATAATCGTAATAATTAATAATAATAATAATAATAATAATAATAATAATAATAATAATAATAATAATAATAATAATAAAAACAACGTGACAATATCAGGGTTGACAAAAATAATAATAAAAGAATAATGGTAAAATAAAAACTGAGTAGATTTGAGGCATTTGACTCGTACTTATTGTCTTTGATTTTGCCCAAAAAAGATCCTAGTCCAATTACCTTTGAAAAGAACCATTTTTTAAATACATTTTCAAATATTCTGGTATGTTTAATTGGTCAATTTTCATTGAGAGATCATAATTAACGGCATCATCCATTTGAAGAAAGTTTCTCGCAACATTTATTCGTAAATGTTTTCTGATATAAAAGCGACATAAATGCAAAAGTGGTAAAGGTAGAGCTGAATGAAAAAAAAACCATAACATAATATCACTATCATTTTGAAATGATAACTCTTTCCTTTCAAATTTTTATAATTTTAAATATATACAGAATAATAATTAATTTAATTAAATATTTTAATTGTTATTTAAGTATAGACAGTTTGATTTTTTTCATCAATATTTAATCAATCAACAATTAATTATATAATGAACATAGAAAGTTGTTAGATTATTTTAACATTCAGAAAAACATTAGATAGATGTCTCAAATGTTATAACAATCGATGATTATTATTAAAGTTAATTCCTTCCAGTCTAAGTTTATTAAAATTGCTATTATTGGTGGTGATTAAAAAAATTTTGTATACTTTCATTATGGTTTTTTAATCCTTTAACATATTCTTTACATGTACAAAAAAACAAAATTGAGTTAGAAAATATCAAAATGACATGACAAACCCTGTATACGAAAATTGAACTTTTGATTATTTTTAATAAATAATTGGACATTTTTCTAAAATCGAACTATAACAATGGTTAATATTAATGATCATGTGCCAATTGTCGAATCTCTAAGAGGTAAGACATCAATCAATGGTACACCAGTTAAAAAGGACATAACAAAAATTAAATTTACAAAATTTTCGAAATCGAAAGTAATGAGACAGATCTCCAAAAACTTTTAAGAAATTGTTATTGTTTGTAATCCTTTGTAAGTTCGGAAAGAATACTAAAAGATCAATAATAAAGTTGTGGCCAGTTTTAAAAAATACACAAATCATCAAAGAAAATTCTTAAATTGCAAAATGACAAAGATTATACTCAAAAAATAGAAAATTGTGATACATTGATTGTCGACTGACAGAAAATTTTTTATTACAAAACAAGAGGTTTTTCAAATCAAAGCTGTGGACGTCGCAGAAATCGGGTGATTGTAGCAATTTGTCTCGGTCCTTCCTATAATTTTTTTCCAGATAATGTAAGATTTGATGATCGTCACTGTATGGATCTCAGGTTTTATTAATTCTAATGTCCCGAGTGTTTGACATGATGCACGACTCCTCAGCTCCAATTATAAATGTTTTGGTGTCAGCACCATATTTTTCCGAGTTCGAATTTGGGCTTGATAGGTGTAATCTGTAAATTTTTCTTCTTGCCTCGTCCACACGTCTGACGGAATGCTATGATTCAAAGGAGATCTATATGGTAAAACATCCCAACTAAGTTCCAACAATTTTTTCTGAGTTATCAAATATGTATGTGTCCTAGCATTATCATGATGAAAGACTATACCTTTTTGATTTAAAAGCTTAGACGTTTCTTTTGCAATTCTTTATTCAAATTTGTTTACTGTTCATAACAAATATGGGAACTAATTGTTACATTTATTGTTTGATTTTCAAAATAAATTATCCCCCTATAATCCCCACTATATTTACAACATGACCTTTTTTGGTTTATATCGGTATTAGATGTCGTTGGAGCTAGTTCTTCAGGCTTGCGTTGAATTTTTTGTAGTCCATCCACTTTTCTTCCCCATTTATTAATTCATTTTGGTTACGCTTTAAAAGAAAATCACAAGTATTGATTCGTGCCACTAATTGTGATTCGGTCAGATTATGTGATACTCAAACATCAGCCTATTTTTAATTTTCAGGAACTTTCAACCGATTATTTATTTTGTATTAATTTTGTATCTCAGTAAGTTGGAGTACTGTTATTTGACGATCGCCATCAACGAGGACTTTTAAAATATTCTCAATAATGCCTATTTGCATACCAAAGTGTGCTTCGTCTTGAAAGGGAAAATTACTTCGATTTTTTAATCATTTCTAACATATATGTAGACCTATTGTATTTTTGCCATAAACAGCACATATCTTTTATTGTTCGTCAGTCGATGTTTTCTCTTTATTGCAAGAATATAATAAAACACATGTTTTTTTCATAATCAATTTTGAAATGCTACCAAATATAAATATCTTTTAATCGATTAAAATAATTAACCTTGAGATACCTGAGATTTAAACTTATAAATAACTCAATACCTTAAAATTCTAACAAAGTTAAATTACTTAAAGTATAATAAATTACGCTAAATTGATAAATTTTAGAGAATTGAAAAAGCCCTAGATATAATTACTTAATTTTTTGAAAATTTTTCTATTTGTTGTTTAATAAAATTATGAACTGTAATCTTTTGATAATAATATTGGACGAAAATAAAAACCTTTTCAGTACAGGTAAAATATTTCGGATCTTGTTCAAGAGTTAATATTCATTTTAAAAATCCAAAAAACTTTGTTCTTTTAAATTTGTTATTTATAAAGATGATTCTCATTTTCTTATCAATTGAAATTTAAATAATGTCTAAAAAATAATTTCAAAATTAGTTCAAGTGAAACGTAAAACCATTAATCGATTTTTTCTCGATCTTAAGATAGGATTAATCCAATGCTCTTCAAAAGGAACGGCACGAAAATTTTTAAAGTTAGAGTAAAGTATTCAAAATAGCTGTTATTGTTAAATATATTTTAATTTTTTTGTTAAAAATTTTATTATTCGAAAAATTTAATTTATTATTTTTATTTTAGTCTCTAGGGGTCGTGAACAAATTTGGATTCGTAAAGTGGTTCGCAACACAAGAAGTGTGGAGACCGTAATTTTAAAAGTTTCAAAACAATATATTTAATTGAAAACGATCAAAAAGAAAGAATGTTGTAAATTAAATTATTTAAAACCACTTTTCCGTAATTCTAATTCCTAACACATTAAACCCATTGAAGAGATTAGATACCTAATTTCTTTTTATTTTATAATAAAAATGGTAGAAATTATGAGATTAATAAAATAGAATTTTTTATTTTAATGAAATTTAGACTTTCATTTATTATTATTACTATTTTATTATTTATTTCTTTTAATATTATAGAAATAAATTTTCAGCAGACCTGCAAAAGAATGAATTAATAATTGTACTTAACAATAAATCAAAACGTTCCTCAAATATAATCTTGAAAAATTCATTGTTATTTACATTTCCTATGAAAAATAAATTATCTAAACAATGATTAATAAATTTTTAAAAAATGGGAAAATTTTTAATTCAATATCAATTTTATTAAAAACTGTAGAATATATAGACAGTTTGATTGGATGCATGCTTTAGGTTACAGATTTTCATGTTTTAGAAAATGGTCAAAAATAAAATCTGCGTTGCTCAAGAAATAATGACAAAAGTAAATGTGAAAATTATGCGCAAGTACACCAATTAATCAGTGAGCACTGAAACAAAGACTGGTTGGTTTAGTCATAGAATAATCTGTAAAAAAAGAATGAAAACGGTTACAGATTCACACAAAGACACATGGGTGTACATGTTTACCACAACAGAATAGCTTGGTGAAATACAATGCAAAAGGCTATCAGCCGCATGAGAGACTAGCGAGAGAGAGAAAGAAAGAGAGCATGACTCATCATCACCTTGACAACAAGAATAATAACCAACATCACCAATACAAAATCTACATCAGCAGCAGTCCAATGATGAGTCACATAGATGACGACAGACGAAGATAAGTCCTCGATTCCATCCATATCCGAGTCAGAATAACATTTTTCTCAGACTTCATATTCCAACTGAACAAGTGATGATCGATTTGATGTATGTAGCAAGGACAAATAATGTTACATGATAAGATCGAAAATTGCCAGCGGGATATGATTACGTTACTGGGACATAATTCTTAGAGTTCTTAGATTTATAAATTTTTAATGAAATCAATAAAAATATTTTTATCTCTAATTTAATAATATCGATAACAATTACTAATAAAAAATTATTACTGTAGAGGACATAAAAAGTAATTAGTTATCTGTAAATAATATTTGATTAGAATTAATCAAAATATAATTCCTGAATTCATTTTAAAAGAAATTCATTCAACCGTGCAAGATTTTTAAAAAAATATTTTAATCATTAAAACATAAAAAAACAAATATAGAATACGGTATAAAAAATAGAAATTTTTCTTTACTTAAAATCACAAAACATTATAAATCTTTAATCAAAGTTCTAATAAAAAAATTTATCACTTAAAATCATTTCTAAATTTCTTAAATTAAATAATTCTGATTTTAATATTCTGTGAAGACAGAAAATAAAAATCCCACTGATTTATTTAATAATAGAGACAAAGAAAAAGTAGATAATTAAATAAGAAAATCGGTTAAAATAAATTTTTCTAAATCAAAAATCGCAGGTGTTTTTTTAAAGAAAATAGTCTTGACATGAACAGATTAAAGTTTCTCCACTAACAGAAACCCAATTTCTTCCAAATATGAAAATCGATTGTTTTTAACCAGTAAGCAGATTACCAAAGTCAATGGCAAATGAAAGAAAAAGTTCAATACCAATACTAAAAAAATATTTTCATAAAAATTGTTTGAATTGATTTTTTTATAATCTGGTGCTTTTCATGTTCCATTACACGATATAAAATGATTTTTAAATTTATTTTGAAACATTTCATTAAAAATACCTTAATCGATTTAAAACACTTACGAAGTGTAACTATAAAAGTATCAATACTTTCTCAAAAATTTTTTGATTTCGTTGCCTTGAAATGGTGATTTATTTATCAAACTAATGCATCGTGCACCACATTTTTGAGAAAAGTATACAGGCACTGACATAAATAATCTTGACATAAATAATCAACACCATTTTTATATTTCTTTTTCTTTCACTAAAGGTAATTCATTATGACACGGTGCACTTCATTTATTCAACATTTCTATTTTTTTCACCATCGAAACATTAACTACGTAAATCGATCATATTTTAGTATAATAGAACTTCCAGTGATCGGAATCAAATTTCCATGGTCCCATTTAATAAATTCACTTTATCATTACAGAAGCTCAAAATCTATAAATGTCCCTTGTGAAATGATTATAATTTTTATCGATTTTTAATCTCTATGACTATGAAAATCCAGATAGAAATTTCAAAAAATGGTTATTTTTATAATCACTTAAAAAATTGAGAATTTTTTTTATCAGAAATGACCTTAATATATAATATTTCAAAGAAATTTCTGTGGTCAGTTCAAAATGAATTGATTTAAACTTTATAAAAATAAACGAGAAATATTCTTGATTTTTTTTCCTTAATAATCCTAATTAAAATAGAACATTATTTTTATACAAATAATATTGAATATTTTTTAATGAAAACAAATTTCTTTATTTAAATTTCATATTTGTTTCTGAGTTATAAATAGTTTCGATTTATTAAACTAAAATTTGAAAAAAAATATTTCAAACTTTCAGTTTTCAAATAAATTCTGAAAATTACAATTCAAAGTCCCTAAACACTGTGTCCTTATGGCGTTTATTGCATTATTTACTTAACCGTTTAGTCGTTCGAAATTAGGATTATACACCAACAGTGTTCTGATTAAAAATTATATGGTTGATTTACCTTATGGAACTTAAATTAGACCGAGTAAGAGAAGTAAGTCATGGACAGATTTCACAAGGAAAGAACGTGAAAGAACGCCCTTTGTTGTGAAGATTCTTAATCAGAGTACATCTAGTGTTTCCTAAAAATTCTTTCACATACTTTCACAATCTTCAATATTACCATAAAATTTTTGCTTGCTATATCTATCTAAGTATTTTTGAAGAGTTTTTGTAAGTTAAATTTCTTTTCTAAAAAATAAAAGAAAGGAATATGTAGAAACCAGAGTTGACTCCTAGTTGAATTTCCAACTAAATTCCTGTTTCTTGCTAATTTTTCCAACCATCTTTAACAAGCAGTTGAAAAAAAAGTATCATTTATTGACTGTGAGATAAATTTAAAATTAGTCAAGGGATGTAGCTAAGTGGTCAGAGCAGCCAATGAACACGTAAAAGGTTTAAAGATATTCAAAAATAAAATTTAGTTCTATATTTTTAAGATCATTTTATTATTGTCAAACTGTTCATGAAGATGAAATAATCGTCAATAATCTCCAAGACCCTCGTACGCATATTTACATTACATAAATTCCGATCGTAATTTTACTTGGAAATGTGTCAGTTCATTTAAATGTGACAAAAAGACATTTCAATATCAAGAGTTTAATGCTCAAAATTTTATTTCTGAAACAAAAAATTTTGATTTTCAAACCATAAAAAATTTCATTGTTAATTTTTTAATTTATCGATTCAATTGAATTTTATTTCATTTTATACTTTAATTATACAACTTTTAAACAAATATTTATGGATTTTATTTAAATTTATTATTCAAACTTATTTTATTAAGTGCTTATCTTTTTAAAATTCAAAAATTTTATGGTATAACGAAAATTTATTAAAAAAACATTTTCTTCCTTCAGAAATACTCAATCACTCTTACTTCATCATCACTAAAAATGTTATTTTAATTTTACAATTAAAATTTTTAAATATCGCGATGGCTTTACTTATTAGGATTGAGGTTTCCTTGAAAAATTAACAGTGTAATAATTATAACAATATAAATCATAAGTGATATCGAATCAATGGAACTCACGGTTTAAAGAACCAATGTGTCCCAGGGTGACTTCACAGTGACCCCATACAGCACTGATAGCTGGATAAAGCGTGCGACCTTTCAGTCCAGTGAATGCAATTCCGAGATATTGCCCATCATTTATATACGAGAGTGTTCCCTCCTCCATGTCCAATAGAGTGAATATAGATTCTTGAACATCCATAGAAGCTATATCCTTCTCTTGCTGGTTACTGTATTCATCACCAACGCCATCACCATCATCATTCATCAGGCATGCAACGTTTGGGTAAATATGACCTTCGTTATCCATCGACTGATTGTGAACCAGTCTCCGTCTAATAATATCCCAGCCCCAAGATTCATCTGTCATACCAATCAATGAGCAATATCCATGACAATGAAGAGGTGCGTCTTTGGTAGAAACGCCGACAACAGCATGAGTTCCACGCTCGCGTAATTTCCAATCAATTCGCCACATATGAAAACCTCTACTGAATCCGACCTTGCCTCTGATTGAATCGGTGCTCTGAGCAACTGGGTGACGATGTAGCGTAAGAGGATCGACTAATTTCACATCGATATTGATTGATGAATCAAGAGGATTCCATCCATACGGCAACTGCATCTTGTACGTAAAATGAGGTATGTCCATTAATTGCAACAACCGTAACGGATATTTGTCGTAATAATGACGAGACACGATTGTCATATTGTTATTGTTGTTTGAATTTGGTCGGTAACTTGTTCTCATACGTTTGGAAGACAAACAAAATTCACATTCGTCGTGCTCAGGCATTTCGAAGGTTTTAAAAACGCGATAAAAAATGTGCCAAATTGATTTAAATACGCGACTTTGATTAGGAAAATGACGATCTAAACGTCTTTTAGTTGGCACAGTTTTCGGGTTTTGATTACTAATAAGCTCAATTGTTTCTTCTTTTATAAAATAGTTGCTAAAAAAATAATTTTAATAAATGAGGTTGAAGAATAAAATGCGTATTACACTAAATTATAATATATTAAATCAAAGTTATTATCATTACAGATCATTAATAAAATATGCGGTTAGCATTAATTACAGTTAAGCAATTATTTTATTTATATATTTTAAAATGTAGTTCAAAGTAATTTAGAGAGAATTAAGAAATAAAACAACCGCTAAAATATTTAAATTTATAACAATAAAAAAATGTATTTCATAATTTAAATTAAAATTATAAATTTTTGCATCAATTTGTTCTAAACATTAAAATTTTAAAAACAAATAAATAATTAAGGGTAATGTAATTTGAAAATAGAGATACACAATGATTTTTACACAATAAATCAATCTCAACTGTAAAAGTCTCTAACAAATGAAATTAGAAGAAAACAATATCATTAAATCGATCTAAATACGCTGAAATCAAAGCAATCAATAAATATAAGTCAAATGAAGTAAAAATCACATCAAATGTAATTAAGTCAAATATAATCAACAAACCCAATGTTACATTATCTGGCAATAAGTAACAATCCACCAGCATATTATGCATTCGTTTGTTTCATTATACTGTTCTTATTGATTTTGTATCAATGAAGTATTATTATAAAAAAATTTCATTATTAGAAATGAGATATTATCGGAAATTATCAAACGACATGAGTATACACGTATTTATTGTTGAAAATCGAATTCATGAAAGAGAAATTGCAAAGAAGCTCAATACAAGTCGATGAAGTACAAGGCGACTAACAGTGAAAGATATCCGGAAGTCTAGGAGATCTAGAAAGACGATCAATTGGGAAGATCGTTTTTTGTCCGAACATTCCTCGAGAATTGACAGATGAAGTACAGGAACGATTAAAAACGGACTATTACATAAATTTAGCAGAAAGAACAGTTCGAAAAAGATTGAAAGAAGCCGGTTTGAGCGGAAGAATAGCAGCCAAAGCACCCCTACTGTCATCAGTGTATGTAGCAAAACGTTTGGCGTTTGCCGGTACTCATAAAAATTAAACTGCAAATGACTGGAAATCAATTTTATTTATTGACGAAAGTTTTTTTTAAAATTTTTTGAACCTTCAAAAGTAAGATATGAAATGGGTAGTTTGGGGTTGCATATTTGGATTTGAGCTGAATGAATTGCATCGATGTGCCCGACCTGTATACCAGCATCACTACATAGAAATCATACAGAATTCGATGTTACCTTCATTTGAAAGCCTTTTTGGTGCAAAGCATGACTTTATTTTTCAAGAAGACAATGCACCGTGCCATGAGGCCAAAAAAGTGACGAATTTTTTGCAAGAAATAGGAGCTAAAGAGCTGAATTGGCCACACCAAAGACCAGATATGAACCGCATTGAAAACCTATACGAAATCCTTTTTAAATCAATGTCAACCAATTTCGATGATTTATGGACTACTCTGGTTAATTATTGGTGTGGGGATCATCAACCAAGAAGAGGAAGGAATGAGTAATAATGTTGGGAAGGCTTATCGAACATTGTTATAACTTTTATTAGTGGACATTTTATTTACAATTTATTTACTGTTTGTTACTCTAATTACAAATTTGTGTTAATAAATTTTATTAAATTCTTTTTAAATAAAATAATAATAAAGACCAAAGTAATTTAATAATAAAGAAATTAATAATAAAATAAAGTAAAAAAAGAATCTGATCTAGGAGCATATCCACAGTGCCGTGCAGCTGGATCAGGTTGACGGCAGGATCAGAGCAGAGAAAAGAGTCTAAAATAATAATAAATTAAATAATAATAATAAGTTAAAATAAATTAATAATAA
>JBBMKC010229550.1:0-11617 GCA_037834085.1 Bipalium vagum | reverse complement strand
AATAATAATAATAATAATAATAATAATAATAGTCAATATTTATATTTTAAATGATTCGTAATTCTTGACAAAAACAATCAATAAGAGAAACAGAGGAAGCTGTTACCTTTTTCAAAGTCGTACAGGAAGTCGGAAAAACTCTCTCTCAGAGATTCTTTGGACTGAATGTGTTGCAGTGGAGTTTTTGTAAAATCGGGACTGAAATCTGTGTTACTGCTGTTTGAAACCATCTCGTTCATAGGTACACTATTTAATGTCACAGCAGCTGCATTTCTCTGACTTTCCAAAATTTTAATTTTAGTCTAATTTGAATGCAGCCAATCAAAATTTTTTGAAAAAATAAATTGAAATACCAATATTTATTACTAATTTAATTACTAGTTTTTCTTTTTTATAATTATAATCATCTTTCCCTTTTTATAACTAGTATTTTCAAATTATTATATATATTAAGAATAATTAATTTATTTGTGTGTGATAAATTGAAAATTAGTCGGGGATGTAGCTCAGCTGTCGAATCCCGGTATCTCCGATTAATTTTCAACTAACAATTTGTGTAATTTTTCCAAAATTTCCACAATTCTTTTATTTTTTGGTATTCCTTTTTCAATTTGACTTTATTAATATGGTATAATAACATTTTCTATAAAATTTATTGATATTAAATTATCTCAAAATTGATTTTGTTTAATTAATTAGTTTGAGAAGTTTTCAGCTTTTAAATAATTACGTATTCAATTCCTTTTAAGTTGAGATATATGGAAATTCATAATTATCATTAAAACTAAGAGATTATATATCATAATCAGTATTATTATAACCTGATCAAGTTTCCAGGTAAAGAATTTTTTTAAAAAAATTATTCAACGGTTCACGAAGTATTATGCTACCCAATGTGAACATAGCTGTTGAAAAACACAGAAAATTAAACAAATCATAAAAACATCTTCCTGTGAATCAAATATTAGTTTAACGTTTTTCATTTTTGAAGATTTCCAATGGATTTTGTTAGTAGTGCTATATTACATGGAACAATATTGATATTCTCTCATGGTTAAGCCATTATCGAATGACATTAATTTTAAATAGATTTCAATTTAAGAAATATAAAGCAATATTTTATTTTTAACATTGAATATGTCCAATTTGGTGCCAACAAAACTAAGATTTCTGTAAATCACTGATTTTTTGTTTAAATTTTTAAAACCGATGCTCCCTCGATTTTAACACGTGAACTATGATTGTTATACTATAAGATTATTGTTAAGACATAGAGGAACGTAAAGCTCAACGAAAAAAGATGGTGATTAATACAAAACCATAAAAACCGTGTAGAATATTTAGATGTTGATCAAATAATGATTCGAAAATTTTCATTGAAATGATTCAAAAATCCAATGAACTTTCATATTATGCCAGATGAACCGAGATTTTTTGGAAATGCATGACTAAACCTGGAAAATAATGCTTCCAAGTCATAAAAGGAAGAGTTCTTATATCAATGAAGAATTGGTCAGAGCAACAATTGAACCTACAAAATGACCGATTGTTATTCCCTTGAAGAACTATTTCCTCTTAATTAGGTATCTTATGCAGATATTTGGAAAAAAACATTAGAAACTAAATGTTGCTATCCTAAAAGATTAAAGGTTCATAATTGCTATGTTAATGTCTATCTCTTAATGACGACCGGACTTCGTGTACTGACTGAATGACATGAAAAAGAGCTCTTGATTTTTTTTACTTTCGTTATTTGTTTACAATTAAAAATTAGTTTTCACCGATTTATCGATAATTACCTTGTTTGTTTAGGTATAAATGCTGTTTTTAATTAGTATTGTTGGATTATAAAATGTAGTTAGACTAGTTTATAAACTCTCTTTTAACTCAGCATAAGACTCCAAAAAAATTAATTAAGAGAACGAGGTTGCGTGTAAAAGATATTAATATTATCACAATTTCAAACATAAACTAAATGATTTTTTTTAAAAAGTTCAGATAATAAGAAAGAATAGCCTGGATAAACCCCCAAAAAGATCGCAGATCGTCCCCTAGTTAGGTTACGAAATGAGTTTTTAATGACAATTTAACGTTCCTCCTAATAACTGTGTATTTATGAACGTAACGGTATTGAACTTTAATGTATATGTGCCGACTCAAAAAGAACTTAAAATTTTGTGAATCTTGTGATCTTTATAAATGATTTTTTATATAAAAACATTCTATGTGATTCTTTAACTATGGTTTTATTTAGTTCATGTAAAAAATAAGAACCTATGTAATACAAAAAACTTGAATAAAAATTCCTAACAATTATTATTATTATCACTGTTATCAATTATTCCAATATATAAATATAAATATAAATATATATATATATATATATAAGAAATTTAAAAATAGAAATAATTAGGTTTCTACAAATATAAAAATAATTAAAAAAGAAAAAATTAAGTTTAAAAATAGACATCATCATTGTTTCCTGATAATCACTAGAAATCAAATGCTAGTACTATCTATTCTTTTTTGTTTGCATTTTCTTATTCTTCCTTTTTTGTTCACAATTTACACAGCAATTAGGGCTGGTAAATTGCCTTAGGACCTTTCCACAGCTTATAGGATAACTTTGAAAGGATATCAGAGTTTCTTATTTAAAAATAATTTTCATCCCCAAATTTTACAAATAAAAACATTTGATAAAGATCAAATTTGTTTTCATTTTATTGAAGATTAGTTGTTCCAAATTACACTTCATAAAACCTTCAGATTTAAAATTATTTTGTTGAGTTTCTACCGACCAATTTCGATATTCTTAACCCTATAAAATTATTTAACTTTAGTAGGAACTTAACATATAATTTAATTTTTGAACAATTAAAAAAATCTGATAGGTATGACTGACTCTTCTCATAAATTAATCATTAAATAAATAAGACCAAAGTACTTTTTAAAGTACTCAATTATTTAAACTACTATTTAAATAATTTATTTTTACAAGGTTTTCATTTCAATTTAGTTATTTTAACTTCAACTTAGTTTTAAGGAATAAAAATATTACAATATTTTACAAAATATTAAAATATTTCAAATGTATAAATAAATAATTTTTTTATTTATATGCAATTATTTCTTTAATACATTTCGATTTTATTTTAGAATATCATGAGTAAAGAGCAAGAAAGCAAATATGTTAGAAAAACAAAAATCTTAATATTCATATTCGATCAAGAATAGTGTCCAATTATCAGCATAGAAAGTCGATTGCCTTAATTGCAGAATGCGAAATGTTACCTGTATCAACTAGCAGAAATGTCATAAGTATTTTTAATGCATATGGTCGGTCAGAACCATTAAAAAAAGTGTCCCAATATGTAAAAAAGTAATAACTGAAATCGCAGTACTCTTTCTGTCTATGGTTGATGAAGATGCAACTTTATCCTTAAAACGAATTTCCAAATTAATTTTTGAAATACTCCATGTTAAGTTATCATTAACAACTATACACAATACTTTGAATAACTTTCATTAATTAATTAACTTTCATTAATTAATTAATTTAAAAAGTTACAAATTACTCCAGCTCGTAGAAATACTGAAAAAAACCATAGAATGTCGTTACAATTATACAAATACTTTTTACGAATTGAAGGAATTTTATTCAGATAAAAATATTTTTTACCTACGAAGCTGGATTCAACCTTTCAAAACGAACAATGCATGGTAGATCATTCATTGGTACCACTTCGGTTCTGGCAGTACCAAATATTATAAGCAGAAATATCTGTATGCTGCGCTGTCAAAGTATTGTGTTATACTTAAAAAGAATCACTTTTACCATTCAACACAATTTCTTTCTTGGGTTATACGGAAGAATTTTTAAAATTTCTTGATGATCATAATTACAAGAAATGTGTGCTTATTATGGATAATGTATCATTCTATAAAATTCAAATTTACTGACTTCATCTATCGAAATGAACATAAGGTTGTATTCTTACCACCTTATTCTCCATTTCTCAACCAGATTAAAAATATATTTTCGAAGTTGAAGAATTATGTCCGCAGACAAGCTCCGAGCATGGAAGATTTAATATGGAAGGACTTAATACAATTACAAATAGGACTGTGATGGATTCTACAGAAATATGAAAAACATCCATTTATCATTAAATAAAGTTGAAATTACTGTCAACTCAGTGTAACAATAAAATTATTGGATTGGTTTTTAGTAATTTTTGTTTAAAAAAGTTATACTAAATTGATGTTTAAAATAAAGAAATTGAGATGAAAACCCTATATAACTCTACCCTGGTTAAAAATTTTCTCATCTTCTGCACATTATGCTCCAGAGCCTGAACAGACATGATAAATTCTTTGTGTTTGTTTGCAGGGATACATAGTTTTTTATAAAACAGATGATTTATCTTTGAACTATCATTACAATTCTTTAAAGCATTGGGTTTAGCATATCGATAGATCTTGCTGGATGTTTAGATGTCTATTGGTCCTCATGTCTTTTCAGACTTAAGAGAAATTGAAAAATTTGACAATAAAAAAAAATTTAATTGTGATAATTTTTGATCTTGGAATTTTTGATTTTGATTTTATTTCAATAAAAGTATTAAAAATATTTTTATCTTTGTTCAATTGTAAAAAATGAGAATCCCTAAAAAAGAATAAAATTAAGACCTAACAATTATTATTATTATTAATTAATTAATTACTAATTAAAGAAAATATATAGAAAACAAACAATTATACTTAAAATTAAAATTAGAAAAGACTAGGTTTCTAAAAATAGAAATCTAGCAAAAAATGTTATACAAATATAAATATAGAAATAATTTATACCAAGAAACTAAAAAAGAAAAAAATTGAAACACAAAAATAGTAATAATCTTAGAAAATACAATATGAAAGGTCAGCTTGAAATCAAAAACATGAACATAAAAATTCGGTAAAAAACAATAAAATTCCAGACATCAACAATTCAGTTCCTGTCAACAATTCGAAACAACACTATTTAAGACCAAGTGATACAAATCCTTCGCAGATAAAATTGACAGACGAATTCACAGAGACAGATAAATTCAAAGACAAGTTCAAATTCAAATCTAGACGAATTCTGAGACAAAAATCTAATACCGAACCTCAGTCAACATTTCCAATTTCAAACTTTGACTACGAAATTCTAATTCCTTTATCTACAAATATTATATGCCCTTGCAAGCAGTAAATTCTATTAATTATTATTATTAATATTTTTAATTATTATTTAACTCATAATTTATTACATCTGGTAAACTATTATAGTTTGCACAGACCATTTTAAATTATCTTAAAATCCACAATTTTTCCGGTAATCACTGTTGAATAGGATTACCTTCATTTTTTGTTTTTACATTCTCCACACTTCTCTTTTTGTTTGTGATTTACACAACAGTTAGGGTTGGTAAATCATCTCAGGGCCTTTCAACAGGTTACATGATAACTGTGAAAGGATTTAAGGATTCTCATTTAAACTCCTCTTGTAAAATCACATTTTTACAAATAAAAATATTTGTATTCGATTCGATTTTGTTTTCATTTATCCTATTTTATTTACGATTCCGAATTACACTCCATAAATCCTTCTGATAGTCATATACCTTTATGTTGAGTAACCTAAAAGCCCATTATCGTTATTTGTAATCTAAACTCAGTCACTTTTAGGAACTTAAAAAATCCATTGATCATATCTTGATCTTGACATTGAATCTGCATTATTGTGTTCACTAGCACTACTGTATTCAAATTTTATGTCCAATGCACTAAATAAATATAAAAAAATTTTGGAATTGTGAGGTTATCAATTTCTTTGAAACCATATAAACGTAATAGCTTTATGGTCTGATCTTAGCGTGAATCGTTTTCTGTACAGGTAGTGCCTGAAATTCCTTGAGAGTGATTCAATATCCATTTTTCAAGTTTGTTCATTGCACGTGAACCATATACCACAATTCCTTACTGAATTCATCTTTTTGGGATAACAGGTCCCCGATTGCGTCTAAACTATCATCTTTGTCCCATCTTTTATTTCGTATGGCTCTGTCAAATTTGAAGGATTGGAAAATTTTATTTTTCAGAGGGTATTAAAAAACGTGAAAGTCGATGAAAGCAATGTATCCTCCTAAAATTTTAAATAAACCTTGTTCATGTCTTAAAAATTGTTTTTCTTTTTTAGGCCAGAGACTTTTCTAACGACCTAGAAGAATTCAACTCTTTTGGATAAGACGAGTCCTCTTCTATTAACATTTATTTAATTAAAAACCTGACAAGCTTCTCAAAAATTTAAACAACTTCAATTAAGACGTAATTAAAATATCAAAAATTATTTGTTAATTATCTCACAAATTCCACTATTGATTTAAATTAAGGCAAGAGACGCAAATAAATTTTCATTATTGATTTAACATAAAGTAATATCAGATCAAGTACATTCGAGTGAACGAGAAAGGGTAATTGCAATCACTGAAAAGAATATAAGTCGTTCAATATAACAGAAATAGTCATTAGATGAAAGAAAATTATGCTTAACAGAGTATATTATGAAAGAGGTGGTTACATAGTCAGCAACCACATACAAGAATTTCAATTTTTCTTTAACACAGCATTGAAAGATATTACCGAAATGTGTGAATTTTTTTAGTATTTAATAATTGATTTTTGATATTCGTAATCAATTTCAATTTTTTTATATAGTCTGAATTACTAAAGGAAACGTTTAAATCTAGAAAAATTGTTTGAGTTGATAAAATTATTCAGGATTTTCACTTGTTCTCAGAATAAGTATGACTTATTCTATGATGTTAAAAAAAGTATTTATATATAAGATTTTATTATTGCAAATCATAATTAGCAAGTTCTTTCTAATTATTGTGGTGAAAGATATTATTGATAATTAACAATTTAAAATAATTATCAAAAGGCACCACATTTTTTCTTTTAATTAACCATTGAACGGAATTTAAAATTTTAAAATTTACAGTAATTAAAAATAAATAATTTAATTTTTTTACCACTTCAAATAATTAAAAACATCTACTAAAAGTTGTTATCAAAAAATAAATGTTCAAAGTCACTGGTTGATATATATATATACATATGATTAATACAAACCTGTAAATTTTTCAGTGCTTTAGATATTGGATCCTGTTATCAATTAAGTATTTAAAAATTAGTTAACGATACAAATACCTCATTACCATAAGATTTCCTCCACTGTAATCCATAATCTGTTAACTCCGTTAGGGGAGGATTACTTTTTAAACAATTTGAACACAAGGAAACCATTAAGTACAAAATACTTTAATTTTAATCTAACAGATAATCTACTAATAAAATGACATCCAAATAATTGCACATTAAAATTATTTTTAATAAAATTTTAAATCTCACAAACTTCTAGTTATTAGTTAAAGGATAATTTTATTTTATCAATTGAAAGTTAAAATTTCTAGTACTTTAAATATGTCAATAACGATGAATATCAAAACAAAACATTTATGTTACCAATAAAACAATTAAGATGTAAAATTTTATATCCACTTTGGAATAAATTTAAATATTAAGATTAAAAAATAAATATACAGATAACTAAAATATAATTATTTTAAATCATGAAATTTGTTGTACCAAAGTTATCCAATATTTTCCAAAATAATATAAAAGAATAAAGTTAAATATTTGTTTTAAAAATTGAAATAATACAATATTTTTTCTGAAGTTTTGGTCTTTAAAAGAAATTAAGAATTATTTATTAATACCAAGCAGATATTTAATTTATGCTATGTTCTATTAAATTCTACTGATATATATCAAATTAACTTATTTCTGTTTCTCTTAAATTGATTGTATTATCGTTTTTCTAGACAGTTTTTTTATGGTATCCTTTTTTGGATCATGTTTTCTTGACCGAAATGACTATCAAGTCTCTTTTTTGACTGGTCTCTGACATCAAGTCTCTTTTTTAATCGATCTCAATTTTTTCATGTTAATATTAAAGAAATGAATATTAAATCAATAAGCAGCATGGTGATGGATATTCTATCCTATGCAATTATGTTTTAAGGGAAAACAGTCTGTTATTACTATAATTATTACTGATTGTGTTTTCAAATTCAAAGAAATCCAAAGTACCTCTAAATAAGCGTGTCCATTAAAAAAGCAAAATTTTTTACCATCTTTTTTTTATATTTCTTTTTGAACTTCATTTAGTTTATTTCTCTCTTTTTCATCAATCTTGGGCAGCGCAGAATACAACACATACTCATCATTCACACAAATAAAAGGAAAACTAAGACTTATCTGAACCTAGAATGTAGGATTCAAAACTCTCTTAACACATCAGTACCTAATTATTCCGCAAATACCATATGCACAAAATGAATCCCACTGCCATATAACTTTTCGACCTCAGGGATATTGCCGTGTAGATGAGCGAATTCATTCCTTGATTCATTCATTGAGGGTTACTTATTGACCCTTTATTATTATGCCTACGATTTTATAAAAATATAGATAAATAAATAAAGGATAAAAAAAGATAATTTTTACGTTCTGGGTCATAGCTGTGAAGCTAGAAGCGATGAGCTCTGGGCAGATCATAAAAGTAAATTCCTGAAGACATGTCGTTTCAAAATCTGACGTTATTAATTTCTATGCAGAAATGAGGAAGAAATATGAAACTGTTTTTTGAAAATTCAATAAAAATTGGAAACCCCATGTTCTCAACAGTTTAAAGATGAAATTTATGTACATCGAACTGTCAACCACAAGATGAATTTTGTTGATAGCGAGACTGGTGCTCACACGCAAAGATTTGAATCGATTTGGGAGAAAACTATGATGATCTCTTGAAATTATATATAAATGAATGAATGTGGCGCTAAAATATTCAACCGAGAAACTGCAAATCAATTTTTTATTAAATAAATTTGTAAAAAGAAAATTATTTACTTTTGTTATGTGACTCATTTCAAGTCTCTTTTTTCGACCGGTCAATCGTATCAAGTATGTTTTTTAACCGAAACAGTCAAAAATCATGATCCTGTTTTTTTCATAAAAACCGTATTATTGTTAAAATCGATCTTCGTGAGATATAAATCTGAGTAAAATATACTTACGTAATTAACAAGAAATGAGCTCAAATTCAATCAACGGTTTAATTAATTGTGACAATTGTTAATATTCAGATAAATATTAATCAATTTTCCTGCCTCCAAAATACAAAATAATGGTTTAATTAAGTAATATCGTAATTGAAATCAATTTATTCACAACAGAAATCACTTAATAGTAATGATGTTCAATTCAATTTTTCGCCTGTCTTGTCTATTCGTCGTCTCTGCCATTTTGTTTATCATTTATGTTTGGTTCCTTTGATTCTGGTCTTTGGTTTTTTTCTCCTGTAGAGAATTTGGTAGTTTTTTATACTCTCCTGTTTAATAATCACTAATCACAATTTTTTATATGGAAATAGATAATTATAATTTATCATTTTTCCCTTAATAATATTATAACTATATAATAATAAACAAACAAATAAATAAAATGATAAATTGTCGGGTATAAATCATGTTACTTTAGTTTAATTCACAAAAATGTGCCAAAATCTATAAGAAATTGAAATTTCATGATTTAAGTGAGAGATTTAACTAAGTTTTATAATAATAAGCGAGTGCAACATGCTTCTCTTAAAATCAATAAAATAAAACGAAAATTTATACATGGAATTTTATTGTTTTTACCACCATCATTACCATTAGCAATATTATTATTATAATTATGATAAAATTTTAATAATCTAACTTTTCACAAATAATTAAAAATAAAAATAAATTCAAACATCGAATATTTGAATTACGAAAACATTTCAGTGCTACAATCGCTGAGGATTGAATATTGTACGTATATTACAGAAGCGTTTTGCTTATGATTTACGAGAACTAAAATAATCGTCTTAGATTGGCCTTCGATTCAAACAGATCGAATTATATTTCTGTGAGATTTCTTTAAGTCAAGATTTGGTAAAACAGCTGAAAAGGTTTCATAAATGTTAACATCTCTATAGAAATAACCATCGAAATAAATATGATAAATTTATTATTATAATAGATTTGTGAAGACTCCCACCTTCATTCCAACCAAACCCTTCAAAAACTTCAATCCAACCAAAGAAATCAAAGCCTTGGAAAAAATAACATTATAACATTGATTTTAAACATTTTAAACAGTGATCATTTATTATTTCATTTTGTGAACAAAAACAAATAATAATTCTGTGTAATTTTATTTATTTATTTATTCCATGAAAGAGTTAAAACCCAGAGTTTGATTTTAATTAATTTTCCTTCCTATCTGTTTAAATAATATAAAATACAAAATAAAATATAAAATTATATTAAAAAATAATAAAATAATATATAAAATATAAAAATTATTATTATAATTATAATTAATAAAAAATAATCATTTTGATGAGTAATTTGTTAAATATTTCGAAAATATTGTTTAGTAACATAAAGTTACTATTAATAGTTTTTTTTCAGTAAAATCTCTAATAAATATTTCTATAAATAAATTTATAGTCAAAATTTTTTAGGTAAATTCTAAAAAATAGTAACAATAAGTTACTAAATTTAAAAATATGAAAAAATATACTGAAGTGTTTCAGTATCAAGATACACAAATTAACACAAAAAAGAGTTACACAAAAATATCTACTTCGACGAAGAGACGAAATCAAATGAATTCCAGTGAAAACCAAAACACAAAGGATTTGAAACAATAATCGGACAGTGAAAAAGTATCCAGCTACATGGAAAGTTTCATCAAATTTTAATAAGTACTATTATTTGTGTCTAATTCAGTAGATTTGATTACAAATCTAACTAAACTTTTGATTAAATTAAAATTATAATAAATTTTAGTTTCAAACTAGTAATAGGTGAAACGATTACCAAATAACGAAACCGATTGACTGCAATTTGATTCAAATTAGAAGCTAAAGGTTTATTAATTAAATTAAGTAAATACTAAGGATTGGACAGCTACTCCAATACCTTAGGATCAAATAATTTTTATCTTTTTTCTGATTTCCAAGTATTTTCTTTTTTGTGTTCTCCACGCCCAGCAGGACGGAGAACCGAATTTTTAACTGAGGGCCCTTGAGAATAGGATACCGAAGGGTGATCTGACTTTTATTTTAACTCTTTATCTCGGGTTTTGACTCCAAAGTAAATTTTATTAAAAAAATAAAGTTGTCAGATTTATACCAAATATATTTTATAAAGCCATTTGTTAACTCAGTTGGTGGATTAAAAGTTTATCATTTCAAAAGTTAAAAAGTTTTGCAATCAATATTTGGTAAAAAGTTTAAAAGGATCAAAGTTCTTAATCAACATTTTTATTGTCACTCAAATTTTAACTTCTCATATTATCTTTTTAGTGTTTTGTTAAATATAGTATATATATTAAGGTGTTGACATTTTTTCAAAATAAAAAAAGCCTATAGTTTTCTAATGAGGTTTTTTGCGCTGATTTCGAATCTGTAAACAGTTTTACTGTATCTCAAAAA
>JBBMKC010229539.1:0-11618 GCA_037834085.1 Bipalium vagum | reverse complement strand
TCGAATATTTTGGAATCGATGACATTTAACGCATTACGACATTTAACGAGACTGACAAATAACGTGCATGACATTTAACGAGTAGTAACTGTATCCATCATTATTAATTATTTTCTCTCACATTTGTGGTCAATGCCATCTTTGTAGAACTTGTTAATTTTTGATTCAAAGAAATCTTCCAATGTTTTTTCGATAACAGTCTTCTCTTCTCTTTGAATTTTATCTTTGAATCTCCAGATCCAAAAATGGATACAGTTTCTGTATGGTGAGTTTGAAGAAGAGATGGTAAGTCTATTAAAAGGTTATGTTGAGATAATTTATGCTGGAATCCAAATAGTAAGCAAAAGAATTTCCCAATAGATTTTAAATGTATCAAAACTATTGTGTGACGTTTACCAAGAATTTGTCCAAACACACGAGATATCGTCTTTTGATCACAGTAGATTAATTGTGTCAACGTATCGATGTTCAGTTCTTCAGATGATCTGACTTTGAAAGATTCTCAATTTTTGTTCTAGAACTAACGAACCATAGGCGAGTTAGTCCTTTCAGATACAGTATTTGAATATACTTTACAGATATTTGGAGCGGTTTTAGAAGCATTTGATCCCTGACGAAATTCATAGAGCACCACACTTCTAATATTTCTATCACTTAAAGACATGGTCTTAAAATCCATCTGTCAGCTGAATAAAATTTTTTTATTGATTTTTAATCAAAGGACCACGTTTTTGATTAATTTATCAATTTATTCAGACTTTTATTAATGATACAGTAACTAAGTAGCTTTATTAATGAAATAAACCACCGGAAAATATTCCCACCAACTTAATATATTACATTGAAAAAGGGAAGCACAAAATTCAGAAGATTTCAAAATTAATATTAAGGATCTCTTGATGAAGAAAACAAAACAAAGGTCACCCTTTAAAACCTAAGAGAAAAATATTTTTGAAAACGTTTTAATATAACAATATTTTGTGAGATTAAACTGTAGTATTTTCAATGTGTTAATATAAGAAAAAAAAATAAATTCATAATGACAATAATAAATAATAAAAAATAATAATTAATAATAAATAAATGATGCTAATACATATGGTAAAAATGAAATGGAGGGAATGTTGTAAAAAATTAAAAAAATAAAAATTTCAAATTTCAATGGAAATTCTATTTAGGTAACCACCTCTCATTATAATCAATTAACAAAGATCAGATCAAAGAAAGATCAATAGGTTCAATGGAATTTTCTTGAAATAAATTATGATTTTCCACATAATTTCATCAGCTTGTAACATTATCCCAATACATTTTGATCTTATCAGATCAAAAATTTTGCATATTTTTATGCAATTTTGATATTTTTCTTAACTAAATTTTTTTAAAAGAAATATAAATTATTTTTCACAAAATTAAGTTCTCAAAAATTATTATATGATATTAATATACTAAAATTATTTTTAAAATAACATTAATAAATAATATTATTGAATAATATTCATAAATAACATTAATAAATAATATTATTGAATAATATTCATAAATAATATAAGTAATATTTATAAATAATATTATATAAATAATATTTATAAATAATATTGATAAATAATATTTTTTTATTTAAATTATTAAATTAGTAGAAGAATATAAAAACCTAATCATATAAAATTATAATAAATTAATAATAATAATAATACAATTATAATAATTTTAGTTAATAATAGATTATTAATTAGAAATAATAATATAATTTTTAAAAAATTCTTCAATAAATTTTTCCCTAGCCATATGAAAATGTTATGCTTAAAAACATTAAATTTTGGAATAGCCAAGAATTCATGGAAACTAAAAGTGAACTACGATTGTCATATCAGCGATTGGCGATTAAAGAAGTCTTGATAGTACATAGTCAATAAAGGACCAAAGACACCAAGAAGGGAGTAACGGGCAGAACTAGAAATAGGACTAGAAACCATATTAGAGAATTTGATTAATGACCAAAGAAAAGAAGGAAGGCGTATCTCAACAATAATTATTCAATTGAAAGCAAAAATGCATTGCTGATCAAATCAGAATCTTAAGCTTTATAGGATGTTGATACTGGATATCTAGATTCTAGTGAAGGCATAATCGAACTGGTAGAGTAATACCCTCAATTAGGTAAAAAAATGTCACAAGATTGGTCAGAAAAGATAGGTCTATCTAATCACTTTGGTGAAATAAATATTCAAGGAAATAAATATTCAAATAATCAAGCATATATGTAATATAGATTAGGTGCCCGTGTCCTTAGGTATTCTATCAAATTTAACTGTAGACAAAAAAGGATGTGAACACAAAAATATCTGCAACGGATTCAGAAAAATTAATTTTACATTTTAAACTGCTGATGGTAGTAAAATAACACCTTTTGTGATATTCAAGAGAGACTATACAGAGAGGAGATTTTTCTGTCTGTTATAGTTTCATCCAATGCAAAGGTTGCATGGTAGAAAACATGTTTAAGGCATAGTTTGAATAGAATTGGTTGGAAAGTGCAGGCTGATTTTGTACTCAGGTCTTTTCTTATACTTAATTCAACTAAATCACACTAAGACAGAAAGAGTCAAAAGTCAAGTTAAAAATAAATAACATTGTTTCCACCCTTAGATCTTTCTGATAACAAATCGTTTAAAAAAAAAGAAATCTGTGCAAAGATTGGATGATTAGATAACGTAATGCACAATTTTTACACATATAAAAGTACTACATAACATTTTAAAACTTTTATAACATCTTCAAACAATTTTGTTTTCTGCCATACTCTTTGTCCATTATGTGATAATCTTCATTCCTAAATCGGCAAAATCATTTTTTCATGTCATAGCACAAGGAAAATATTTGACTTAAACTTCTTCCAACAAGCCATGTGCTTCTGCATAGGTTTTCTTTGCAAAAAAGTAATGTGACATTACTTCCCGCTAATGTCGTTTATTTTTTTTTGAATTTCTGCATTATTATTTCAACAATATCTATTTAAATAAAGTTATGGAATGTTTTTATTGAATTATTGATAAATGATCTTACAAATAATATATGATACCAATTAAATTTATTTATCGAATCACATATTTTAACTCATTTTTTAAAAGCCGGAATCATTCTAATAAACTTAATGTGTAAAATTTTTTAATCTAATTCGTGGAACTTTGGGATATTAGAGTAACCGATTTTCAGCTTTGTCTTTTAAATGCAAAATTTCTACGATTTGTCTTTTGAAAATAATTTAAAAAGTCGTTTATTTTCAAAAATCGTTTTAATTAATTAATTATTACAGAAAAAATTACATTTTGGATTAAGTCAAAGTACAAAAAATGTACGAAAATTAGGTACATAAATGAAATAATAATATTATTAATAATAAAAGTAATGCGAACAATGTCGTGGGGTTTTCGAATAAAAGTACATTCTGATCGAGGGGAAAACCTAAACATGAAACCTTTCAATAAATTTTGATGATCAAGTTACATAATTAAAGCATTAAAATACGAGAGATTTAATCACTGCGAGTATTGGCCAAGGTTTGTACTATTTTGCAATGTAAAAGCCCAAAGGAAATAGAAAATAATGGTAAACAGTTTCAATGAAGAAATTCGATGCCATTAGTCTCAGATGAAACACGAGACTGATAGTCCAATACAGAACAGCATAAAAGGACAAAATAAAGACTCAAGTCGCTAAGTACCCCTGAAGATTGTAATTCGGAACAGAAAGACGAATTACTTCAGACATGTGGAGGAAATAAAAACCTCATCATTTATCTACCAGATAATTATCCCCCAGAGTGATTATCGCACTACTCACGTGAAATAGTAAGTAGATGATTATTGTTCAAGCCAATCTCCAGAGGAAACTAAACCCTGGTCAAAGAAACTGATCACCGAGGTTAAATGGGAGGGAATAGTGAAAAGTATAAGAGGTGTATAATGGATTTCAGTGTACAAAAACGTTTTATATTAAGTGTTTTTGTTATCATGTACTTTTCCATGTAAAAATCTATTTATCGTTATCGTACCAGTACAAAAATGATAATTATCAATGCAAAATGTCACTCAAGACATCGTCTCTGCTCTGTAGTGGGTGAAGACTATTTAGATTTTTGTTTCGTGAAGAACATCGGAAACACGGGGGAAACAGTTAATTTATATAATGCAAAATTATTCCTATCGATGTTTTATTAATAAATTTTATATTTAAAAATAATGATTGGTTAACCTAATTATTCTGTGATTGGTATTTAAATATTACTTAGCAGTTTTTTAATAATGAATATAAATAATAATAATAATAATTAATTTAAATAAATAATTAAATTTAAATAAAAATGTGATTGAATGATTTTTTATATTAATTATAATTATTAATTAATTAATAATTATATTTTATTTATTATTTATAGTTTTTTAATGATAATTTAATATTACTTCAAATTTTAATTATATTATCAATTTAACACAGATTTAGGAAAAAGCCTAATTTCGTTACATGAAAAAATTATTTTGGTTGACTTGCATTTGGTACTCCAAAACAGATGAAATTGCCTTAGAGAAAATTTCAATAATTTGAAACAAATTTATTAACAAAAACTGACCAATCAAATTTTAACAAATAATATATTTAAACAACATACTTGTTTAGAGTTAATTTTCTTGTGATTCAATTTATAAAAAATTGATTTCTGTGCCAATAAATCAAATTATTTTTATTGGGATTTTTGCTATGCTTTGTAAATACCGCTTCGTAAAACATCTTTAAGTCTATGATGGATTACATATATATTTTAAATATAATAAAATAATATTTACAGTCAGACTTCATTTAACGGATTTAACTTAGAAGACAAATTCTCAATAACAGACAAACATATCGGACCGATTTTCTAATAATTATGTAATAATAATTCATTAAAGCGGACACTTCGTAATAATGGACAATTGAACCCGGTTCTAATATTGTCCTTTAACTGAGAAATCCTGTCGGGAAAGTATTTAAGTTTGTTGAGATCTTATCAAGATGAAGTCTAAGTCAAGGAGAAGTTGCCTCTCTTTCTGATGAAGACAGGTTTTCTTCTATCTTTTTTCAGGTTATGTCACAAGTCAAAGTTCTGTTCAATAAGTAACATCTCTGAAATACGTGATATCTAAGATGTTAAAATCAATAAATATATTGTAATTTATCCAAGACAGACAACGTCAAATATGTTCAGCTTTGATAAATGTCAAGTAAAATAAATAAATAATAATATATACTTGATATGAAGTGGAGAACTTTAATATATTAATATCATTGTATAATCGATACTTTCTGGTCTGTGTGAAGAAAAATGAAATGGTAATAATTTTATATTATTTTTCACAATAATTGATAAAAATGTACTTAATAGCCTTTGTCTACTCAAGATGTCCAGCAGACCTAAACTTTGACAAGAAGCTTTAATTGATCTAATAATTAACCCAACGGATGGAATAGTAACATAAAAATTATCTTGAAATAATTAATATTGATTTCACAAAATTTAAGGACAAAACTGCTGTTAAATTTTGCAAATTTTAATAGTTTTTACACATCCATAGAGAGTCTGGGTCTCCGAAAGATGGCCCAAATCTTGGGAAGATTAATCCCATAAAATTTAATATTAGGAATCTCGTCTGACGAAATGGCCAGCGAAATGGGGACAGTTTTCATCATATTTTGGCACCAGGCCCAATATTATCAATATTATTTTGTAGGTGTGATACTATTTCTTTTCTGAAATAATTAATAAAAATTCTCTACTACTATCATATATAATATTTTATTATTAGTGATAATATTATTTATGTTATTTATATTATTATATTATACTTCGTATTATTATTACTTTTCATTAACAGTTATGGTATTAGAAATAATTTCCGGTGCAATATATTATTCATAATATTATTTCATTAAAAAATAAGAAAGTAAAAATATGTATATAAACAATTCATAATTAAAAAATATCATAAAAATAATAAGACAAAGAGGAAATTACATTTTCAAAATAATACCAAAAAATGATTATAAGGAGTTTTATATTTTATAAATATTTATATATTTAAAAGGGATGAAGTTAATATATTATAAAAAGTAGAAATTAATTTCATTATTATTATTTTTATTTTTATTATTCTTTTTTTATTTTTTTTATAATTTTAATAATTCTTATTAATTTTATTATTTTATTACTTTTATTATTAATAATATTTTTTAAAATTTATTTTATTAATAATATTATCATTGTTATTTTTATTATAAGAATATAATTGTTCATTAATAAATATAGTTTCATTATATATATATTATTTCATTATATATAATAAAATAAACTTTTAATAGTTAATAAATATTATTCAATACATTTTTGTATAATTAAATTAACTTTTTATTGTATTTTAATTTTAATTTATTATATATTTTTTATTTTATATTAATATAAGTATTTGTTTAAAATATTATTTTAATTCGACTTTGTTAATTGAAAATCAATATTTTCTATTTTAACTAATATTTTTTATTTATCACTAAGAGAGTAATTAAAACTAATTAAATATATTGCTATTAAATTAAAAAAATTTTTTTTTAATATTTAGTTACTTAAATAGTTAATTAAATTAAATATAATGGTTTATTTTCATTACATTTATGATTATAATGAAACAATAAAACAAAATTGATGGAAAAAAAATAATTCTTAAGAATAGTAAAATCCACTTTCAAATAATAATGATAATTACAGGTTTTATTTATATAGAATATGATTTACCTAAATAGAGTTTAATTAATTTTAATTAATTATTAATTAATTAATTATTAAAAAAATCATTATTTTTTACATACATGAACATTAAATTAATTTTAAAAATATTATAAAATGTACTATGACTTAATCAGAGATATAAGAATAATTAAGATATTTATATTATTATTTTCATTAATATTTTTACAATCCATCAACACTCTCTGATAGTTTTCATACTTTGAAGAAAGAACTCAGTCACAGTTTATCACTTGGGATAATAGGGAAAAGAAGCGTCTAATTTGATCATGCCCTAAATTAACTGCAGAATAATGAAAGAGCTTTCTTATACATTATTATGTATGCTATTTCTAGGGAGAACAATTCGCCCATCTGGATGCCATTTTCCCATCAATTAGGAAAAGGATTATTTGATATGAGATAGGCGAAAGTCGTCACATCCATAATAACTGACTTGAAGAAAGGTAAGAGAAAAAACGAGGCTTAAGGAGTTCTTGGGTTTCCGTTAATGTATGATAATGCATATAATGAGAAAATCTGCCTCTCGCTCTTTCAACGTAGTTTTCCTTACAAAGTAACGTAATTGATAATATTAAAATTATTAATTAAAAATTAATAATAAGCAAATAGTTGAAAGAAATTTAGCTCACAAGTAATTATTTATTATTATTATGAAATAAAACAATTTTCCTCTCACTAGAGAGATGAAATTTGACAAAAATCTTATAAATTTTTTATATTTCCAACTTTATTTTTTTTCGGAATAATAATTTATTATTATTGGATAAATAAGAAATTATCGAACGGTTTCATGATTTTTTTTTAAAATATTTTTTTCTGTTAATATTAAAATATATAATAAAAAAAATATTTGTATCAAAACCAAGGAAAGAGTAAATGAGGAATAAAATGGACAAAAATTCATATTATTACTGACAAAAGCATATGCAGTAAATGGCAAGCTGTAATTTCCCCATATAATGTTCTCGAAATAATTTCGTTTAACAGATAACATCAACTCTATTCTTCGTGAAAAAAACAATATAACATTTTTCGTTTATTACAATACTTCCAAATTTCTTAAGTGTTTTCACAAGTTTGGATTCTATAGAACAGGTACATGGATCTTAAATTAAATTTCTTTGGTTTTTGATTTTCCTAATTGCAGTTTCCTTTGACAAAAAAACATAGAATTTGAATCAATTTTGAAATTGATTATTTCCTGGTAGGAATTCGCATTGCATTAAAATCCTCATTTCATCATTATCCATTTCTTCAACAAAATATAAATATCGCGGGCTAATATTCAAATTCTACAATCAATAATATTATTAAAAACAACTGTCGTTCATTACTTCGTTAATATTTTATGAGATATCTCATTTATTTCAAAAACAGTCTTCAGAAATGCAATAAAAATACGATATTTCATTCGCATCAGCCCAATAGATTCATGGATGAATTTAAATTATTTTTCATCAGTTATTTATTTAAGCAAAAATACTTATGTAGTTCTCATATATAAATTTAAATAAAATATATTTTCATTCAAAATTAACAAATAAGAAGTCCATTTCCTTTGTTTGAGTTTATTTTATTGGATATGTTTTTAATATTTTTTTCCTCTTAAAAGCACTAAAAAAGAAGAATACATGGAAAAGATATCGACAAGAATTATTTCCATTTTTTTATTTATTTTATTAACTTTTCTTTACATTTTGAAATGAATTTTTTCTTTCTAATTCTTATTTTACATCCATTTCTCCTTTTTATATATTTTACATTTTTAAACTTTTCCCAATTAAAAAAAGAACTCTGAAAAAAATTATTTGAAGAAAATTGTTTAATATTAAATAGTTTTTTAATTAAATCTAATTTCAGAAGTAAATATTATTCTATTTAATTTGACAAGTGGAACGCATTAAATGTCTAAATGAAATTAAAAAATACTTAGACCTTGAAAAATAAATATTAGATAAAAACAATTTTTATTTAATTAATTTTCCTATTAAAATTATTTATTTTTATTAATTAAAACATTTCAGCTTGTGAATTAAAAAAATATTTAAAAAATTTATTTATAAAAGATTTAAGCAGACATTTTTTATTTTGTGATAACAAAGAGATAAAATATTTACACGAAGGAAACCTTAAAAAATTACCGTAAATTTTAATTAGAGTCCAAAAAAAATTTTGAAAAAATATTTTAAAAATATATATCAATTATTTTTATTTATTTTATTTAACCAATAATCTTTCAGAGTTGTTAGTTAACCCTTTGCATAATTTAAAATATTTTTTAATTTATTTTTTAAATTTACCTCAGTACCAAAACCAGAAAAGCGTCACAAAAATTTTATTACATTAGCAATAGATTTCAAAGTTTTCTTTTGAATGTTTCGCCTCTTTATGTAGTCATAGAAATATTCCAACAAGAACCACCTTATTGATAAAACTATAATTTTCAAGTTCCCATATAGATTCGTTGCATTATGTATTGGCAAGATAATTCGTGTGCTTTTTATTAAAAAGGTAAAATCAAAAAATTTTATTAAGAAAAAAAAATCAATTATATGATCACCATTATTGCAAAATGATCTTTCTCAATCTTTACGCCAAATCCCTACACTCATAAAGTTCTGGTGTTTATTGGCAATGTATCTTCTGATAGACTTATCGTTATTGAATGTTTTCACGTTCAGGAAATTCTTCAGAATCCGAAATGGATGATAATCCATAGGAGCCACATCGGGTGAATATGAAGGATGAGGCACAACATCCCAGCTAAGGTCCAATATACATCTTTCATATCGAATTTTTCACAACTGAATTTAGCGAATCATTTTTGAAATACTCGTATTGATAAAGTATCGTCTCCATATAGATTACATATTTTGTGTACATCCGAGACTCGGTTACCTTTTCAAAATTACTGTTTATAGATAATATAATACTTACCGTTTTCAACATAAAACGACAAAATATGACGAAAATGCAGTTTTTTCTCTTCCACAATGATATTTTAATTATCGCGTAAAACTATTGATATTATTCAAACAACAACGGAATGATTAATTTAGGAAAATTTGATTTACAAATTTGTATTTTAAAAAGCGCACGAAGTTTCTTGCCAACTCATTATTTAATCCTGTTTCAGGATTTATGAAATTTAATTTATAGTTCACGATTAGCTGGATGAATTCATTGGCTTTGCCTGATTGGAAATATACCCTCCATTTATCATTCAAACCAAACGACCCCTTTCTGACAGCATCTGTTAATAAGCAAATTAGCGTTTTAGCATTACGTTTTCCCACAATTTTTTTAATACCCCATTACATAAACATCTTTTAAATTAAATCCAGATGTGTTGAGAAAATAAGATCCAACAAATGCCCTGCTAATTTGATTGATAATAAAAATTGTATCTTAGGTATTTTCAAGGTTAAACATAACTCTATAAATAGCTCCACGTGACATTTGCTTAACTTTCTAATATAAGTTTAAATATATAAAACTGAAACGAAAGAAGATTTTCTATTATTGCAGAGAAAATATCGGAAATTTAACGTTTACCTGCACCAAAAAAAATCTAGAAAATTCATTTTTTATTTAAGGTTTCAAGAAATCAAACTTACTGTGCATAGGTCTTAAATAATCAATTACAAATAAAGAGAATTTTTCAAAAATATTGATTAACTAATTTTATTATTATTAAAACAAATGTATTGTATTAAATATAAAATCAGAAAATAGTGGGAAATATTTAGGACTCATTATAATTTCGTCGTAATAAGATGTATTGTGTCCAATTAACATTGATTAAAGAGACTAAATGGAAAGATAAAATTATTTCTCTTATTTCAATACGAAAAATAAAATATATCAATAAAATTGTCCGGAATAATTGATAAAACTAATGGATTCAGTCTAACATTTACAACTAATTATTTTTTTGGGAAATCTTTTTCAACCAATATTGATTTTAAATTTAATTTTTCATTAAAGTTTTTTTTCGTCAAGTCAAAAAAAATTGATTAATTACAGATTGGTTGTCTCGAATTGTTATTATTAAAACAAAATATATTTTTATTTTTAATCATAGGATCCATTTGATTTATTTTACTTTTTCACAATATAAATAAATAAATATCAGGGAAAATAGAGCGAATTCGAAACACGTTTTTGAGAAAGAAAAATTATTTTCTTTAGAGATGTCATTTTCCATTAGTTAAGTCTCCCATTTCCACGAGTATTCTATCGTGCTTGATTTTCATGCCAAAATATTTTTTTATTAGAAAAATATTTAATCTTTTTTCAACTTTATAAACAGAAAAAATTTTGTTTTAATTCAACCTTTTCATTGGGCTATAAAATACATTATCTTTTATAAAACCCTTGATAATCTCTTTACACGGTAACTGATAAAAATAAATATGAAATGATTTAAACAACAATAGTTTTTATTTTTTATTTATTTTGTTTTATTAAACATTAATAATAAAAATAAAGGAGATAAAGTGAGAAAATGATAACACTTTTACTATTAATTTTCTTTTTATTTTTTTTTATTAAACTTTGATAATTGCCCTCAAGTTAAATGTAAAGCATGAAAATAAAATAATTTTAACTGTTCTATTCTTAAAGTATAAGAATAAAATTTAATTTTATATTTTTATCGAAATATGGATTTTCTAATTTTATTTACTTAATTGATTTATTATTTATTTATAATAATTGATTTATTTCTTCCAATTCATACCTTTATCTATTCATTTATATTTTATTTATTATTTACTTA
>JBBMKC010229528.1:0-11618 GCA_037834085.1 Bipalium vagum | reverse complement strand
ATAATAATAAGAATAAGAAGAATAATAATAATAATAATAATAATAAGAATAATAATAATAATAATAATAATAACAATAATAATAAATCTTACAAATTCGTTGAATGCCAACAAAATAATGAAAATAACAATCGAAGCTGCTGCCATGGACCCAAAAATTGTTATCAAATTCGAAAGAAAAAATTCTAGAAATTTTCATAATATATTTAATGTATTATTTATAATTATCAAATCAAAATGATTTTATCAATTACGAATTATCAGATCATGTCCAATATAAAATGAGAACACAGAATTCTTTTATTACGTCTTTTACAATTAATTTTAATATTATATTAATTTTATATAATAATAATTAATTAATAATCATACTACTAATAATAAATATAACTATAATTTATATATAATCAATTACTTAAAAATATCTATTTTAATTTAATTAATTTTAAACCTTCACCTTTTTTTGACATAGGACAAAGTCCTGTACTTAATATTAGATCGGTAGAAACAAAATTCATTTTCTTACCATTTATTTTGAGGACTAATTTTGGACCTTTTAAAAGATTGGTCATTTCATATTTTACGTGGAATACATATTCGAATTTATTATTAAATATATTAAGTCCCATAAGTCCCCGTGGAAAGTAAACTTAAATACCTTTCATTAAATTCAATCGATTGAAATTTCCCTTTATATAATATTAAAGTTTGTAAGTCTAAGTTTTGTTTTAATATTTTAAAATTAGATTTAGCAAATGCCACTCGATTTGAAGTTAAGAATCAAAACTGTACTTTCAATGGCCAAATTCAACTCAATTTGTGTTGTTAAGCGGAAATAAAATGCCGAATTTCGGAAAAAATCACCAAGTGGAAGTCCTATAAGAGAGACTTTTCATCATCTTAGTGAGATTGGCTCGGTGAAAGATCGTGAATGTTCTGGAAGACCAATGCTGATCACTGAAAATGAAGTTCAAAAAATGAGTGAAGTTATTGAAGTTTGAAGACGAGACTGTTAATGGCCAAAATTATCTATCAATGCTTCAAGACTATTTTATGTTTGAAGTAAGGAAAATGTACAAAGTACGGTCTCTGGTATTTCAGCGAGATGGGGTTCCTGCGCATTTTTCAAAAAATTTACGACGGTATTTTGACGCTCATTTTCCGAGCAGGTGGATTGGAAGAGGTGGTTCACCAGATTTAACTCCTCTTGACTTCTACTTATGGGACCATTTAAAGAAAAAAATATACAAATCTGATATCAAAAATATTGACGATTTGAAAACAAAAATCACCAAAGAAATAAAGTGTTACCACAGAAACTTTGAAAAGCGTATTTTTGAATATTGTAAAAAGAATGAATTTATGTATATCAGTGAATGGTCGTCATTTCGAACAATTGTTGTAAATATCTTTATAAAAAATAAAAATTAAAAGATTTGTCTTTAATTTTATAAAGCACGCGATTAAATATCTCAATCTGCTTAAGAAACATTTGAGTTTACTTTCCGCGGAGACTTGTGGGACACCCTGTATATTAACGTTAATACTTTAATTTCTAAGGCTTATCATCATTGATATTGTGTCTAAATTGTTTTTATCCGAACAGGGAGAAAGCACATGCCAATAGTTTTCACACAATGTCAAGCTATTCATTAACAAAATGGAAACTCCTCCCCAAATCAGTTTTAGTTTCGAGTCTGGAACTCCTCTTGAACTTGTCGTGGAAAGTGATTCCAATGAGATTCAGAAATCAGAAAACTTCAGAGATTCGAAATATCCCATCATTATCTAAACAATTGAAGAACATATTCAAACAATTATGCCACACATTTACAGGAAAAGAAAGAGTTGTACAGGTATAAGACAAATCACTTTCCGGAAAATTGTTGCTAAAGAACAGTTAGAGGTATGAACAAGCTTTAAAATACGATATCTCATGAACTCAGGAAAAATATCAAATAATAAAGCCTTTTCTCCATTGACTAGCAATGTGTATTTAGAAATGAATCCAAAGAAAGAGTGGAAAGAACGATTCAATTATTAAAAAAAGACATTTACCAAGAAAGAATAGTTTTTAAAGCAAGAGGCCATTTGATATACACTGCGTGGTTTGTCTCTGGTCAACTGGATGTCTTTTCTTAAACCATCTTAATAACTTGCTGGATATCATAATCAACTTTCATCATGTTTAGTTTTCAACCCACTTTGATTGGATATAATGCATGGTCAAATGTAAATGGTTAAAAAAACTTTTTGTCAATGGGTTAAGGAAAAAACCTGGTGACATTGGTTAGACAAAAACTTTGTCATCAAAGGGTTAAGAAATATTTTATATAAACTCTTAAAAATTTACCAGAATTACTTTTTAAAAAATGGACAAGAATATCATTAATGTAATCAGTGGAACCTGTGAAGAGGCCGTATTATTTTTGAGAAAATTTGGACTGTTAACAGTAGACGGTGTGATAAATTTTTGTAATAATTTATTAACTTATTGTTTTTTTTTATATAATTTTGATTAGTATGAGAAAGGGGAGAAGCAATCTCCATCAATATGAAATAACGATGGAATTGCTTGGTGTTGTCTGAATGTTAAGTATCATCACTAAATGCGCCACTACTCAATTATGAGGAAATCTTTTTGTTTCATATTCAAAATATCACTCAACAAAATTATACATTTAATGTATTATTGGACAATGAAGGGACCACAAAAGGCTGTAGGTCAGACATTTCTGGGCTCTTATGCGTGAAAATTGCGAATTGTTCCTTAAAACAAATTCTAAAAAAGAGACCGGTGCCAATACCAAGCGACTAAAATCTACCTGGGAAACTTTGGAAAAAAAGACTTGAGTTGGAAAAAAAATATGGGTTGAAAACTAAACATGATCCACCGATTTAGTATAGTTCCTTGCTTCCAGAACAAACAATAATGTATAGTTTGAGACTATAAACTTTTCTTTTGGTTCATGAGCCTGACTCTAAGTTAGCACTTATAAAATGTCAATAATTTAATTTTTGAAAACCCGTTGTCAACCTTATACTTTCACTTATTGAAAATCAATAAAATAAAAAGGAAGTAGTTATAAACAAAAAATTAACGTAGCCTAAAAGAAAAGATTATTCAATATCAAGAAAATTTATTAATTAAGTTCATTCATTTACACATAAAAAGCTCTACAAAAGATTGTCCTTCTTTGGGAGACCTATGAAAACAGTCATGCTTCATCTCAAACCTTTGAAAATACCAATTGTAATCTGAGAATCAAAAGCGTTTTCATCATCATACTAAAACCATTCAAGATTAACAATTACAAATGTTGTTAGACAAAGGTCATTGTCAAATTTAAACACGAGACTTAAAACACTCCTTTCAAAAAAAAATACTTATGACAACTTGCAATGCAATTCCCACGAGTTTGAAGGAAGGAATATGAGAGTCAATTCAGAGAAAGAGAAAACCAAAAAAGTAATACATGAAAATATTATATCAAAAACAGTAAAAAAAATCTTTAGTGTCTGATTTTGATATGAAAAAAAGATGATTTACTTTGCGAACCCCAAGCGAAAGAATCATTGGCTTATCTAAACTGATTATCAAAACAGACAACAGACCAATTGGCTTTGACAGGGAAAATACTGTGTTCGGTGGAATTAGAAAGTTAAGGTGTATTATGAGTTTCTAAGACCACGTTAATTTTGATTAAAAAATTTCTTTTCATAAAATATTTTTGATCTTTCTCTTAACATTGTCGTATTTTTTAACAATAAAATCAGATTATTAATCGATATATCTATTATTTATTATTAATTTTTGATTATCGATAATGACAAATTTCTTACCAAGTACAAACCAAAGAAGGTTAATTAAAATCAAAACAATGCACAAAATATTGGCGATCATCCGGGCTCTTTTTCCTTTGCTAACAAAGCAGCAGATAAATATTGATGAAACTAAACTAGATGACGGTGAAACTGCGAAGAAGCAAACGTATAATAAAGTGTCTACATCTGAAAATATTTTTTAATATGATAATTGCTCAATAATTTTTTTTCATAATTTTTATTTTTTAAAAATTTTTTATATCTGAAAAGAATTAATATGATATGTATTTAGAGTTGAATCAAACAAAGAAACATGATAAAAAACCTTAATTTATTTAATTTCGATTAAATTAAATATATATTTTTTAATTAAATTAATTTAATAAAATTGACATGTTAATAAATATTTAACATTTTAGAAAATTTGATAATTCCTTTTTTATACAATCTTTGTTTAATAATATAAATTTTTAATTAATTAAAAAATTAATCTATTAATTAAAATAAATAATAATAGTAATAATAATAATAATAAATGATAAAAAAAAATAATAATAAATAAGTCAATAAATTTTAAAAAGTAAGGAATTAAAGTCTCATTTGAAGTGATTATCGAAATTATTGGAAAATTATTATTTTTAGTATATTAAATAATTATGGACTTAAAACCAATTGATGTTACTATAAATAATATAAATAAAACTTCATCTCAAAATAATAATTTAAAAATATTATTGCTAGGGGTATTATTGATCTATTACATTGAAAACTTTCTGATTATATTTAAAATAAATACAACTTTTTAATTAATTTAATTATAATATTTTTATTTTAATTTTAAACCGTTGTTTTATTAAATTATTTTTTAGAAATTTTAATTTTAAACATATATAAGAAAAGTTACCTTTATATAAAATATATATTTAAAGTAACAAATATAAATAATTTCAAAAATTAAAAAATAATTTATTATTATGTTTAGATAATATTATAAATTTATTTTTTATGACAGAAATTTCAAAAATGCTTACTATTTTTGTTGTATAATATGTAATGGGCCGCAATGGTTGATAAAAATGCAAAAACCACTAAAGATGACATAAAGAATTCTAAAATAAAAACAATAAAAATCAGAAAATAACAGTTATAAAATATTTATTAAATTATATTTTATTTAGGAATTATTTTTATTTACATTTTTCTTTTATTTATTTATTTTTATTTTAAACAATATTTATATTGATTAATTTACACAAGTTTATTTATTCTTTAATATAAAATGTTAGGTTCATTATGAAAATTTCTTATGAAAATATTTTTTAATAATTTAATACATTTAGTCAATATTATTGTATAATAAAGTAATAATATAAAGTAATAAATAATAATAATAATAAATAATATAAAGTAATATCTTTATATTATATTACAATTTTATATTAATTTATTGATAATAATATTGATAATGTCATAGAGGGGAGTTTTAGACTTTATAATTTAATTCTTAAAAATTCCTCTTGATAGGTTGGACTGATTCTTCTCCTAAATTAATTATTAAATAAACAACACCAAAATACTTTTGGAAAATATCTGTTTGTATCACTACCTAATGATTAAAACAAATGTTTTATATTATAGTTTTATATTAATTTGTTGATAATTAAAAGTCATAGATGGGATTTTTAGTCTTTTTAATTTAATTCTTAAAAATTCCTCTTGATACTACTATGTTCAAAAAGTAAGGTGCCTTTCGAAAGAAAATACATACAATTTATTTAATCACCAAAATTTATTTTGTCTCCTTCAAAATACTCTCCTCCCATTACGATACACATGTGCCAATCTTTAATCCAATTTAAAAAGCACTTTTCAAAATCACTTTTCTTAATGTTCATAAGTTGGTATTTCGAAGTGGTTACATAAATCGATTGAACAGAAAAAAGTCGCAAGGTGATATTTCTGAAGAAAATGGTGCATGTAAAATAACATTTGTTGAATTTTTGGCTAAACTCACGGGTACTATTTGCATTATTTATATGTCACCTTACTTTTAAACATAGTAGTATGCTAGATTGATTTTTCTCGTAAAATAATTATTAAATAAAGAACACCAAAATATTTTTGGGAAATCTGTATTTCCATCAAAGCCTAATGATTAAAACAAATACTTTCAATTATTATCTAACACGTCTGATAACACATTTTACTTCCAAATAATCTCTCAAAATAATAACTTTTCTAACTTAAATCTCTTGTTCTTCTGCGATCATAATTAATGTTTCACAAAATATACACACTTTGGTCTCTATGTTATTGCAAGACCTTGCCTATAATCTATGACTCTATAATCTATCACTAGTATCACAAAAAATCTGGTTTTACTATTGGAAGAATTGTTAAACTCATTAGAAATTTTTAACAAGAACTCTCGGCAGATAAGAGTTAGTACCTTCCCAATTGATTGCAGTAATAATAATAATAATTGATTGCTCGTAATAAACTATTAGTTGAACTTTCAGACGAACATTTGAACTGAAAGTTTTAACATTAACAAAAATGGGCACCTATATCAATGGCAGTCAAATTATTATAAAGAACATATTTTTGTATATTCATAAAAGAAAATGATTAAACATCTTCTTCTAAAAAAGTTAATACTGATTTAAAATTTAAATGAAAAAAAAATTTCAAAATCGAATTCTGGCAATATAAATATTAAAGTACGTTCTTACGAAGAGGTTCCGATAAATATCCAATCAGCCCAAACAAAATGAAAACGGCCAGAAAACAGTATAGTACGATCTTCCAATATCTTGGGATAACTAAGGTGCAGTGAGAGTCGGTGTTTTTTTGAAAGGAACCTTTTTTGTAATCATCTGAGGAGCTGAAGATATTGGTTGATAAACAACCATAAACAATAGCCGGGGTATATTGCAAGGTATATTCTTGATTAAATCTGACTTGAAGAATTATCGCGTAAGTGTATGTATTGCGGTTCGCTATTCGGAGTTTTGAGATGAAACTGATAAAAATAACATAGAAATTATGTGTTATAAAATTTATTATTGATTATATATATTTTATAACTTAATAAAAACGATTTGAAAAATATCTCACCACTACTTCAGTCTTCACGTGACTTTATAAAAAGTGAAATAATCAATATTTCATCGATGTCAAATTATAATATTTTTTTGGTAGGAATTAAAATCAATTTTCATAATATCAATAAAATGAAATTTTTGTGTATTCACATATTTTTATGAATATTAAAAAATTTATTTAATTTAAATTTATTTAACATTTAAATTTAATTAATAATTTTATTTACACGCTGCAAAATTAAATATCAGAAAAAATTTTGTTTTAATCAATTTTGAATGAAATTTCACTTTTAACGCAAAAAGATCATTCACTAAAGATACTCTCACAATTTATAAATGATTTTTCATTTTAGGGGTTCGTGATCGAAATACTACTTTTATGGCTTTAATCGACTGAAAACGTTTGTCACGAATTGGAATTTTGATCATTGGAAAGAGAAAAAAGTCATATGGTGCAACATCTGGTACATATGGTACTTGTTCAATAATATTTGTCGCCTGTTTAACCAAAAAATTACGCACCAACAACGAATTGTGGGCAGAAACATTATCATGATGCAAAATCCAGGAGTTGTTTAACAAAGTTCAGATCTTTCTAAGTGTGATGCTTGACGTAAGCGTATCATAACTTCTAAATAATACTGGTCTTTGACTGTTTGGTCGGTTGGGAGGAATTAATAATATACAATACCAGCCTGGGCTCACCTTTGAAGCGTCATTCACTTGGTTGTAGTTTTGTTTTAGTATTATAGGCATAGATCCAAGTCTCTTCGTCAGTTATTCTGCGACTCATAAACTTTGGATCATTCTCATATTGTAACAACATTTTCTCGGAAAGTTCAATTCGGTGTTGCCTTTGTTCAGAATTCAAGTCTTTCAAATCCATTTTCTTACTAGGCTGTGTTAATTTGAATTACAGGCAATATTAACACAGTCTACTAAGGAAATGGATTTAAATAAATTTAGTTATAAGGTCTTAGTATGATCCTTAGAATAGGTAATTATAAAAAAGTATATTGATGTCATGTGTTTATCCGAATTAAAAGGTGTCACAAAAATTGAAAATAAAAAAAATCCAATGCGTTGTGAAATTTTGTTTTTCTTGAAAAAGAAATATTCCAATCAAGTTGTCAATAAAATGATTGTGACACTATATAAGAAAAAGCGACATGAGAGTGATTCACATGAATTCTCTAAGGATAAATTTGAATTTAGAAATCCTTATCTCGTTCTGACCAACCAATTGCAAATAAAGAAGACGAAATCATGAAAATAATCAAGTAAAGCGTTGCACAAGCAGTTATAAAATCGCCGAGGTTCTAAGCATTTACCAAAAACAATTTTAAATCATCTGGAAAAGCTTGGTTACAAAAAATATTGATATTTGAGTGCTAAAAACCTTTTCTGAAAAGAATTTATTCAACAGAATTTCAATTTGGAATCTTTATTGTAAAAAAAATTAACTTGAACCATTTATATTCACCGGGGTTGAAAAGTTGATGACATTTGATAAAAATGTAAGGATAAGCAGATGTATGGCTTCATAAATTAAGAATTGTCTTCAAGAAAAATTGTCTCTTTTCTTGGATTTAAAAGGAATCGTTCATTATCAGCTGCTGGAACCTGGTCAAATAAATGATTTTTGCCAGCAACTTGAAAGATTAAATTAAGCAATGAAAAAATGCCGGTCTGAACAGAAAGAGCGTTATGTTTTAGCACGACAACGCCCGACCACATGAGTCACCAAAAATTAAAAGAGCTTGAATTGGAGGTTTTGGCGCTACATCATATATTCCACGCTTGGCAATGTCTGACTATCATTTGTTTGTGACTGCAAAAAATTCTAATTGAGTTCCGATGGTTTCAACAAGACTGTAAAAAATACATTGTACAGTTTTTCGATCATGAATCTCAGAAATTCTACGGTGACGGCATTTTGAATTTACCAGACAAATGGAGAAAGATTATTAAACGGAATGAAACATAATTATTATTATAATATAATTATTTTAATTTATTTGTCCAATGAAAAAGTTGTTTGGGTTTTACTTAAAATACGGTTGAAAATATTTAGCTCACCTAATGCAGAGTGATATATAAGTCACTTTCCAATTTATAAATTGAAATTTTGAATTTCTTTAGAGATTTATCACTTTTAATTCTTGGAAATTGAATCTGGAAAATATACAAAAAAGGCAAGAGATAAAATATTTCAAAATCAGAAAACCACAAACAAAACCAGGAATTCATAACCAAGTGTGTTCAACAACGGGGTTCCATTACGGAATTAGAACGATACGTGAACTGTATCATTTTAAGATCTAAGTTTGGTGCTGAGTAACATCTGAGAAGATTATTGTTCTTAATTTTTTTTGAGGACGAAAAAATAAATGCAGTTACAATCACAGGCGACCGATATCTAATAAGTCTAAAAACTTTTGTGCGCTCATAAATCGATGACATGTCCGAAAAAATTGTGATAACAAAATGGACCATCTGCTAACATTGAAGCAGAAACATTAGAGTTGCTAAAGCAGTTCTTTGAAAAGCGAATAATTTAGCAAGATTCAGATTTCAATGGTCTACAATTTTCTGTGACCAAACGGCACCAGACTTTTCCTTTTGGGCTACCTAAAAACTGAGTGCATGGTAACGAGTCCAGAACTATCCGGCAGCTTAAGAACAACATTCAAGTAGAACTTCATGAGCTGTATTCATACGTCATGAAAATTATTTGCGACATCACTTTTCATAAATATTTAAAATAAGATTCCCTTTTTGTGTACTTATTTCATGAGAATGAATAAAGTCATTTATGAACAGACAGAAATTGTATTCAATGTTTAAAGAGGAAGGTATAAAATTTAGAAAATCTCCAACTCCGAAACTTAAATAATGTCAAGTGTAACATTCCTTTTGAAAACAATGTTTCGAAAATTCAAAACAAATTCTCTCTTTAAAACCATTTTTAAAGAAGTTTTTTTGGTTTTCCAATCAATAAATTAATAAAATAAAAAGTGGAACATCTCAAATGCAAACCGGACATTACACATCCTGTTGTCAATAATCATTTGTACATATTTATAATTGTTTATTGTTCATTACAGCAGCGGGAAAATTTATTAAATTATCATACTTTTTTGTTTGATTTTTCAGTAAAATACCATTCTTAATGAGATGGTTCGGATCTGCAGCATCGTTGATATTGGACATGATTAAATCATCAGTAATATTATTATAATCGCTAGACCAAGAGGACAATTGACCAGATGGATATATGGGGACCATCCATAACTGGCTTGAAAAGAGGTTTTGAGGGAGATTAAATTCGATGTCGGTGTACCAATTGTCTTGTGATGTGATTGTCAAGTGCGAATCAATGGTTGGAATGCTAATGTCTAAAATAAACAATATCAAATGAAATATGTGAAGATTAAATTAATTAAATTAAAAATATAAATAACAGAGAAATGTGTGAACGAAATGGAATTGTAAGAAATAAAAAAAACTAACAGTGATTTATTGATATATTTATAATTATAATAGACTTAATCACTTGCAATTAATATTGTAATAAATTATTAAATTTCGATCAATAACACGGAACGTTTATGATGATACATAATGATCATAAAGGTACACAGATTTTTATTTATCCAAAACATTTAATATCTATTTCAAAAAAGTTTAATAACAATTATTATTATTAAGAGGTAAATAAATAAAGGTCGCCTAGAATTTTATAAAATGGATTGTTTTTGTTTGAAATAAGTCCGTTTCAAATATAAAACTTTAGAAAAAAGATTGTGGACATGGATTCGATTCTTAAGAACTCTAAGCAGGTTTTAAAACAATTGTCTTTTTTCATAATATAATATAATACAGTTTTAATATAATAATTAAAAAAAAATTAACTGAAACAAAGCTTAACCTTGAAAAACAATATGGAATTTATACAAAATGTCAACCGTAATGTCTTCATAGTTTTCGTTTGATTTATCAAGAATGATGTTTTTTTTTCAGAAATAATCATTCCAGGTCTTTTTAATATCTCAGAACAGATATTAGTGAATCCAATTCAGCAGAGCCAGTAAGGTTTTAGATATCCATAAAAGTTGAAATCTTTCTGTGTACCAACGAAGAGCCGCAAAATCATATTGAAATATTTCGCTCGTATCAGCAATTTCTAACACTGATTTCTCATAATTTTTACCGTAGTTGACCTCTTTATATCAATCAATGCTTCGTAACCTAAGAAATCATTTTAGTCGTCCAATCAGTAATACACAGACAGATCATAGATATCATTCTCTTAACCAAATTATTATGTCTTAATTTCAACGGATGATATAAACAGTGTCACCAGGGTATATTATGTTGCCTTACCTTCACATGTCTTTCAAAAAGTACTGATTTTTGTAATTACTATTTGAAGATTCAATGTGCTATGTAATGCAATAAAATATTTTTCAATTATTTATCTTCCAGGATAATGTTATTTATTGAATAAAGAAACCTTCAGATAATAAGTTCTTTATTCTCATTCTTTTAATTATCTCAATTCCAATTCACATATATCTTGTCAAACCCCGTCATTCAGAGTATTTATAAAAATTAATACTGTTATTATTATTATTATTATTATTCTCATTATTATTATTATTATTATTATTATTATTATTATTATTAT
>JBBMKC010229527.1:0-21907 GCA_037834085.1 Bipalium vagum | reverse complement strand
AAACAGTTTTTAAAAAGTAGTTTAGTGTTTTGCATTTAATGAATAATTTAGGGGAAGAATCCATTCAACCTATCAATCATAATTGTTTAGTGATCTGTTATACACAACTTAAATTATGAATTCATTTTTATCCTTATTTTTTTTATCATATCTATCTGGATATCTGATAGATTGGTGTTTTTAGTTTATCAATTTGGTCATTGTTTGATATTGGTTGAAAGTTATAAATTGATTTTGATACAATTGATCAGCAAGACGGGAATCGCTATTGAGTTAATTATAATGGAACATTTAACATTGTGAGAATCATTTTTTCAGTGTTAATAAAATTTTATTGTTGAACTGATTATTTTTCTTTCATCGTTAACACCAGCAGGTAGTATGGAGGAAAGATTGCGACTTAAAGCTTAAGTAATTATTACTAGTTTGGTAACAATATGCAATTTTTAAGATAATAAAAAAACTATAAAATTGAAAAAATATTTTTAAAAATTATATTTTAAAGGTTTATGTTGTTTGTTTGGTTTTCTTTATTTTAACAATACTACCCAAAATCAGCTTTGAAGTCTAGCTTCATGATTTATATCTCACGTGCCAGGCTGGAGTCACTCGGCCTATGGGCATCAGAGATCGGTGAGATCATCGGTAATGTAATTTCAGTGATCAAACAATAGTATTAGGAAATATTTTTAAATGTTTAAATCTCAGTTTGTTCGCCTTTGGCCACAATAATAATTATCATGAAAAAGAAATTTTATTTAAATTCAATCTGAATAGAGTTCAATTACAATAATGTACAATCATTGATATGTATTGAGACTTGTTTTGCATTTTTCATTAAAAAATGCATTTTTTCCTTTAGGTTTTGATTTTGAAATCTTATCTTGTTGTCAAATGGCTTCGTAACATTATTTCAATCTCGTTTTAAATAAAAAAGATTAGTTTTTTTTCAACTTACAATGATTCCTTTAATCAGGAGAAACTGAATGGTAAAATATTAAGCCAATGTGAAATAGTCATTAATTTTCGCAATAATATTAACTAAAAATTTCATGATTGAAAGCAATATAATAAGAAAAAAAATTAATGATAAAAATATATTACAATTGTGAATTAAAATTAGAATGAATAATTGGATTATTGAAAAATTATTATCAGAAAAATGCAAGCACATGTTCACAGGATGTGTTTAAAATACAGGATGTTATTAAAATACAGGAAGTTATAAAAATAATCAAAATACCAATGCAAACCAGGTAACATTAAAAATATAAAAAGTCAAAGTTCTGTACCAAAGTCTAATATCTTAACTTGTAATAATGCATTTTCTGAAAATTGTTATTATATTTATTATTAATGTTCTCAGGATTTATTCTTTTAATTTTCAAATTCGTGAAATTCATGAAGTTTCTCCTTTTGAAGGATTTCAAATAAATGTGTTATGTTCGGATAATTTACGTCAATCCAAAATCAGAATAACCTATCTTAAAAGGGAAATTTTATTTCTATGCAACGAAACACACATCTTTTTTGCAAATTGTGCAGAAAATTACCGTGTTAAAATTGACTCACCATACCTTGAAGATATTAGAGAAAATGAAACTTATATGACTTGTAAGTATCCAAATAAAGAAAATATGTTCGAAATATTTTCGAACAAGAAATCTGGAATTTGGGGATATATAGTACCGATTGCAATTATTTTAATATGCTTCTTTATTTTTATGTTATTGTTCTGTCTGTGTGTGCAACATAAGCACCATTCTGGTGACTTAGCTAACATGATTGGAATTTTTTATTAAGAGTGAATTGTATTGAATATAATTTTTGTATGAATCTATTTGAAAATTGAAAAAATTGTTTATTTTTAATATAAACAGCTTTTATGCAATGTCTTGATATTTTTTATCTATTTTAATAAATTAAATAATGTATTTTAATTATTATTGCTAAGTTTTTATAAAATTATGAATAATTTTAATAAATCCAAAATATTTATTCATAAAAAATATTTAATGGTCGTTTTTGGAAGTCTTGTGATCAAAGTTTGTGTTAAATAATTTTAAAAATTTTCAATCGTATATTCTATTTATACTAAATATTTAAACTAAACCAACTTCAGTAATTTATCAACCTCTTAAGATTCACTTGTTTAAGAAAAAATATATTAAGTACGACAATATATTAGGCAAGAAAATGTATAATCAATAATACAAGTTCCGATATTTGTTTTGACTAAAATTTTTATCGTGATTTTTATGGAAAATAAAACTAGTTATGACGGGAAACAAATGCAGGTTCATCAGTGAGGTGACGGATGAATGAAGTGCAGAATGGGATATATTATCTTCAACAACCCAATATACATACATCAAAATGCGGATATATTCCTGTTAGTTGTGATTATTCAAGCATGTATGTGAAATTTTATATAACTCAAAAGAAATATGAATGCAAGTATGGATTTCTACGAATATAGTCAATGTGTGAAAGCTAATCAAAATTGCTGCTCTTTGGGAAAGATTATATATATATTATACTATATCTTTCCCTCGAAGATGTTTCTCATGCGAATTACTTCCAAATGATTAACCTAGTTCAAAGAATCTAGTATGTGGAGAAAATTTGGAATCTATGCGGCTTCAGAGATATTAAGAATTTGAAAAGAAAGAAGATTATATAAAAAACAGAAGTGGGATTATAAATAAAAAGGAATGCTGCACATGTCATTAGATGGAACAGAAGCAGAAATTTTAATAAGAGAAAAAATCAATTTACGTACGAATATAGAAAGAAGTCGAGAAGACAGGAGGACACCATATAGAGACACAAACTTACAGTATAATTATCCTCATAATAGCAGGTATTCTTAATACAATATCTGCAGATAACAGAGACCAAGACAGTGAAAGACACTCGACTAATGATAATTATGATGAAGTATCTTACAAGATGCACTCATAAGGAAGAGCTCCGACAGATAGGGAGCTAGTTGGAGCTGTGTTCTAGAGAAGAGCAGTAAATCTCTTATCCATAATTGTAGTATCAGTTCTATATCTATTATATTTCATGGAAATGTAAAAGAAAGACATGAAGAAGAGAAGCGAAGGAATGATAAAGTGTATAAACTCTTAAGGATGAACAATTTGAAATGTACGAAAAATTTGAGAGGGACTACAGAAGATGTGAACTCAATCAAGATAATGTCGATAGACGAGTTGAAAAATGCAAATATAGTTTGCCATAAGACACAAGAACGACCGAGTATCACATTGAAAATACAAGTTATAGAAATGGACTGTCTCCTAGACATAGGAAGAAAAATAAATGTTATGAGCGCAGAACTATTTCAAAATATAAAGATTGTTAAAAGTAATGAAAAATTAAGATGAAAAAACGAGAGCAAGTTAGACTTGCTAGGAAAAGCTGAATTAGAAGTGGTGATCGGTGACAAGATGAAAAAATTACTTTCATGATAGTTGACCATATCACACCCAGCATAGTGTGAGATGTGGAATCGCAACAACAGTTCGAATTGGTTTTACAATGGGAGTGTAGAGAACTACAAAAAATGGAAAGTGACTTTTGTGATATTGAAGCAGAGTTTAGAAGAAAAATATCAGATGCTGAAAGATTTCAAAAGGCCGCAAAAATATTAAATATATCAAATCTCAAAAGGCTGGGAGAGATTATAAGGAATAGCAGCAATGTCTATTAAATCTGTTAAAGCATAAGATTGTGACGAAAGGAAACCACATTAATGTGAAATCACGAAGACAATTTGTTCATTTAGAAAATAAAATAGACAAGGCCATTACAAACCTGTATAGAAAGAAAATCATAAGAAGGTGCAATTCTCCTTGGAATGCGCCACTTATTTGTGTGTGAAAGAAGTAGTAAAAATATATTCGATTGTGTTTAGACTTCAGAAGATTGCGTACAATTACTGAGAGACAAGCTTTTTTGATGCCAAACATAGAAGAAATATTAGATAAACTCAGGGGGAGCTCGGTATCTTAACTATATTGATTTAGGTAATGCCTAATACAAGGTCGAAATCAAAGAAGAATCAAAGGAAAAGACAGTATTATCTACAAAATCAGCTCAATATTGTTTTAACAGAATGTCTTTCGGGAAAGCAGCAGCACCGAGAACCTTTCAAGAATTATTGACTGAGGTACTCAACGGGATGGAAGGTGCATGTGTATATCTGGATGACATACTGATGTTCACCAAAAATATTGAGAAACTTTACAAAATTTGAAATAATGATTTCAGCAACATTTGTGAAGTGGGAATATGCATAAATCCAGAAAAGAGTCATCTTATGAAAAGCCAGGGTAAATTTTTATGTCACATTATTAACAAAGACGAAATCGAAACGGATCCAATGTAAAAAGAAGGAATTAAATAGTTCAAAGGCCGAAATGCGTCAAATGCCTGTGCAGCTTTCTGAGCATCTGCAACTATTACAGGAAGTTCTTCAAAGAATATTGGGAGAAATCAAGATCACTAGAAATAATTTACTGGAAAATAGATGAGAAGTTAATCTGGTTAGATAACTGTGAAAAGGCGTTTGTCGAGATGAAAGAAGCACTTACAAGGTCATCGATATTATATTTTCCAGGTTTTAAAAAAGAATTCATCTTAGATACAGATTTCAGTTTTGATACTATCGAAGATGTGTTATCGCTGAAAGACGGAAACGGAAGGGGAAAGTAATAGCTTGTGGATCATACGATATTTAACCAGTATAAAAAAAAATTCAAGCTGAGAACAGATCACAAGACTATAATGTTCATGCTGACAACAAAGAAGCAAGTTACAGCTTTGTTCCAGACCTTGATAAATTACTTGAGTGGTTTAGGCTTAAATCTAGAATATCGGAAAGATACAGACCATTCTAATGCTGACATGTTGTCGAAAAGATCCTTTGAAATCTGTGCTCAATGCCTTATATCAAGCATAGATGCTAAAGTGGGAAAGATAAAAACGAGAATTTTAAGTATGTTGAGTGAAGACAGTGAAGAATATGGAATAGTCCGGAGATTCTGGAAATAAAAAAAACATTGCCATCGGTAGAGAAAACACTATCCAGCAAAACTGTACTCACTATGAGCAATAACAACTGGATATTTCAGGAGAAGAAACAAGAGCTCATCAGACATAATCACAAACTATTAACGCATGCGGGCTCGAAAAAATTAAGAAATATATTTCGCAAATTCTCTTCCATGAAGCTTGAGTAGTATAGTTGCAAAAATATAAGATATTGCGAGACGTGTCAAACATTCAAGACAGTTACAATATCTATGAAGGAAAACCCAGTGAAAATTTCATTGGTACAGCCATTCGAAAAAGTATACCTGGATATTTGTGGACTATTAAAAGAAACTTTTCATAAAAAATATATCCTGGCAATTTTAGGTCATATTAGTTAGTACATAGTACTTTCCGCTGTTACGAGACAAGACGATAATACAATAATCAAGATATTCCAAAATAACTAAATCTAAAGTCATTCAAAAAATCAAACAATAATCACGAGAGTTGAGAAGTCAAAAAACCAGAATGAAGTTTACAGTCGGAGACGTAGTCATGGTTAGAAAAATTAGAACAAAAGATCTAGATTGACCTTTTGAAATCAAAAAGAAGACCCATTACAGATTCTATTAGATGTCAGATACGGATGGTAAGAAAGTTGACAAAAACATTTAAAAGATCAAGAAATTCTTTAGGTGAATGTGAGGATTAAAAAACTAAAATTAATTTAAATTAGTTTAATAATTTATTATTTAAACTAAATAATTAATTTTTTAAAATTATTGTCTTATTAAAAATAAATATTTAGAAATGAGTTTTGACAATTTTACAACTGATATAAATGTCACTAAGAAGTATAATTTTTATTATTTCATCATAGATTTTTAAATGTTTATAACTAAATTCGCTACCCAGGTCTGCAAATTGGTTCACCGGGTTTGTTTTATTAAATGGATTTAAAGATTTTTATATAATTGGCCTAGGTATTTTCAATTTTTAAAGCTATTCATAAATGTAATATTTGTAAAAGTTGATTGAATATCAATTCCAGTTTTTATGAAAAAGTATTTTCTTGAAAGTATTTTCATAGAAATGTTCAATGTTGCTTTCGGTTAAGAAGCTCTGTGTTTTATGAGAGGTACGACAAGGTCCTAGATTTTCTGGAAAACTTCATCTCCATGAGAGTACAACTGAGTCATCATTGATAGCAAATAAGCATACAAGTATGAATCCAAGATTTGAAAGAATTTTTTCATTGATATGACACACGAGTGCACAGCATTGTTTCTCGATAACATCAGAAAAGTCGATAGTACATATTATATCAATCAGGAAACGAAGTGTCATTGCAGAAGACATAGTTACTCATCGATAGCATATTTCCTAGATCTATAAAGAGAATCAACAGTAGAGTAATATTTATATTGTTCCGACAGACCCGGTTACGAATTAATGCCGTAGTAAGCTTGTCAACAGCTTCAAATACAATAACTCAGGAAACGCTGCAGAAAGGTGATGCGAAGATTCATTAAACACAGTAATACAATGACACCATATTCAAAGAAATCTAATTATCAAAGCGATAGCCATTGGGTAACTCTAAGCTTATATTTAATTGCTTTTATTTCTAGATGAATGTTTTGAAAAGTTATTTTTATTTTATTAAATTATTTTATATTATTTTCCAATGATAAAGAATAATAAAATAAATTTCATCAGGAATAAAAAGCTTTTCAATGAGAATTTATAAAAAATCGAATTAAATGTCATCATTTTAATTAAAAAAATATATAAAATAATTTTCTAAATAATATATTTTCTCAGTAATAAGAGATTATAAAAAACTAAAAATATTAATATATAAATATTTATTAAATTTCAATTAATATTTTAAATTTATTATTTTTATTATTTAATTATTTATGAATCGTAAAAATAATATATTAACCTAGATTTGTTTTAATTAATGAATTAAATCATTGATGTTATATCTATAGAAACATTATTTATTTATAATTTAACAACTTTCTTTACTTTTAGATGATGAAAAGTGAATATGAACGATCATACCAATGGAATCCTCACGAAATAGAATATTATGCAAGAAAAAATAAAGAAAAGCAAAAATTTTCTGAGCCATTTATGACTCATAAAAGAAGAGTTAAATTACCAGAAGACAATGTAATGATCGGTGTACCGTTGACTTCTCAAAATAATACAAATATAAGTGAAGATCCATATTTCGTTTTGGGTAATAAAAATAAGAAATTTGATTCCAGTATTCCATATCGAAATATAAAGGCTCTACAAAGGGAGAGACATTTTAATAAAAAGAATGCAAAATATGATACTGAAACAGTAATGAAGTATTCTAAAAATAAATCTGAAACTGATAAACCTCAAAATAGAAAACCTAAAAAGTACGTCAACGAAGCGATTCAAACAGAAAATGGTATAATAACAAAATATAATAAATTGAATGAGAAATCAGAAAAGTCAACCCAGATAAATATAAAGGTGCCAGAACTACATGAAAAGAAAACAACAAATGACCAGACAGTTATTGCTGACAGTAAATATAGAACTTATTTAAACAATTCCATCAATGAAAAATCTCGAGAGTTTGGCAAAACCGATTATCAAACAAAATTCGCTTGGGCTGAACCGGCGGTCCAAAAACCATCAAAGGAATCGGATAAAAATTGTAATCATTTATCGAAATTTGATACAAAATTGAAAATATACAGCAATTTTATTTCGGAATATCAGAGACAATATCGGCCTTATGATTTTGTCGCCGAAAATCGATTAAAAAGAATGAAACCTTTGATGAAAGGATCATTTGAGGATTCTCAAATTCAAGTAATACCCGAGAAGCCAGAAATCAGAAGACGAGCCGTAACGCCGCCGCCATCAATGAAATTTAAGGAGCAAACATATCCACCTCAGAACACGGTAAATCCACAACGTTTCAATTTTCCCCACGGTAAACAGAAACGATTCTTAACGGAATATTCTGCGAATTTTGATAATAAGTGGAAAAAGGTCGAATCAATGATTCAAAAAACCATGGAACAAGAAGAAGCTCTAAAATCTAACCAGCAGTCAAAATGGTTCAAGGAAATTCTGGATCTACGGAAAAAGGCTCAAGAATATAGACAGAGAGCAAGAGGAACACATTTTTCGAGAGAGCATTTGGGTGAGATATTCACAAAATCGGAGGAAAAGGATTTAAAAGATTATTTCAATGATATTTCCGGACCGCGTTGTAGACAGCACAGGAATAGAGATTCAGAAACACACGAAGCCAGGAACCAAGAACGCAATCAAAAATTCCAAAACCAGCACCACAAGAAAATTTCTCACGGATCGAATATAAAAAACAGAAACAATTGCAACCAATCTCCTTCTTTAGCTAACGAAAGCATATTGACACCCATTTCGGTTTATAGTTCCAGCAATTCCACCATTGTGGGACGACGTAGTAGAAGTAACTCTAGAAGTCCAGAGCCAAAACATTGTAATTGGCAAAACCAATCGGCTGGAAAACCGTCTTACGATAACAATTTGTTATTAGACGAAATAGCTTCTCATGACACAGAGCTCAAAGATGGGTGTAATTATCAGTCGATTAAACCGAATGACTACTCTCAGAATTGTAACGTAGGGTACAATAGAACTTACAATGTAAATCCTGATAAAAACTATACTTTCCAACGTTACTTTAATGAACAGAACATGGGCGACAGTAAAAACATGAAGACGGTCGATTATGATGCTGTTAGTAGTAACAGTATAACAAGTAAAATGTCATCTTTGAAATCTGTTATTTCCAGTAGCAGTCGAAGTATTGCTCTAGAAACTTTGGAGCGGGCCAAGAAAAATCGAGATCACGTGTTAAGATCTAAAACATAGTTTTCGCATATTTACGATACATATCAACAGTTTTTTCATAGGATATGAATTTTTATTTATTAATATTTTAAAATATATTATTCTAGTTCCATATTTTAATAAACCTTTCCACGGTTTTTACAAGCGTAATATTATATATTTTGATACTGATAGATTAGAATATAACTCAAATCATTTTAAGTATAAAAATCCACTTTTATTAAAAATTCAATAATCATAATAATAATAATAGACTACTCTGACCGCTGAGCTACGTCTCCCAACTAATTTTCAACTTATCTCACATCTCAGTCCTTTAAGGCTCAGTCTGATCCATCCTCTTTTACTTCACACCCAAGCCCTTAACCGCCTCGAGTTTCTTCCTTCTATTTCCTTTCCTTTTCTTTTACGAGCCTACGTCCGCTGGTTGGTGTCCTTATGTGGTCGCCATGTCAGTTAAAAATTAATTGGTGATACCGGGATTCGAACGTACAAAATTTTATTTTAAAAAGAGTCTTCTTTTACGAACTTATTCGTATGCACATAAACGTACGTCTATTATGGCTTTCTTTAATCTTCATTTTGGATCAGGTCGTCATCGCAGTCGTCAAGATCTTTATCAGCGTCATCAGACAAGTATTGATTTTTATCTTCATTGAGATTTTAATCTTTAATTTTGTGAAAGTCGGAGAAGTTCACTGATGGTTTCCCAACATCTCTGTGAAATTTCCATTATGCAGCATTCCATTTTATATTTGAAGCAACACAGAATTTGCCGATTTTCGTTATCTGGCACTTTGCAAACTGGAAGAAACGATAAATGACATCATGAGCATGAATCATTGAAGAACTAAGCTCTATTCAAGACAAACTGATAATGTTAAGAATTTTACTACTGTTTTATTTATTTGTTGGAATACTGATGGATGATTAATGAAGAGATTCAATATCTGTCTCTTACTAAATTGGTAGTATATTAATCCGTAATAAATTAATGAAGGCAATTTTTTTAAATTGTACTTATAATAAAAGATTTTTACAAAATTTTGAAAATTTTTAAGTTAAAGTGACGAAAAAAAAACTTAAGGGACTCATTCACTGGACCGTAGATGCAAAGAATAGCTTAAAAAGATATCTTAGCTTTTATTTATGGAAAACCGAAATTGGAAATGTTATTCTTATTTTTGAATATATTTTGAATATTTACTTCCTAGTTTTTAATAGTATTTTTGAATTTCTTAATAAAATTCTATTTGTTATTAAGAAGTATAAGGTTTTTTAACAAATAGGCTAAATGTAATGAAAATAGATCTCTTACTTATGTGGAGACTACTTCCAGGCAAGGAAGCAGAAAGGAACTGATCCAAAAATTAATAAAAACTTATCATTGTTTTGTGATCCAAATCTTTTAACATTTTGTACAAAACTTTAATTCAATGTTGTAAATTTAGTGATCCTTTAATCTTTTATTACGTAAATTCTTTACAAAACCTTATGCATGTTATTTGATATAAAGTTTATGTGTAAATAATTGATAAATCCCGAGAAAAAATAAATAAAATATAAATAAGATTCATAGAAATAATAAATTAATTAAAATAATTATAAATTTAGAAATAATGATAAAAATAATTACTAAAAATAAAAATACTAACTAAATAACGAAATAAAAAAATAAAAAAATTATATATAAAAAATAATTATGGTAAATTTATATTTCTATAAATAAAAATATGTAAAAAATATTAATATAAATTAAAAATTTTTATAAACAACGGAGACACAAAGCAAAAGAAAATTCTTCGATATTTGTTAATTAGAATTGAAATTTGGATATTAAATTACGAATAGTTTGTCACGTTGTAAGCAGATATTTTCAACGTTAACACAAGGAGGTTTATCAATTTATTAACTAATTCTGACAGGACGGTGTCAAATTGCTGAAATACGTACTATAAAAGAAGACCATCTCAAATAAGAAAAGGAGAAGAAAAAAGGAAAATCAACAACGAAAACTCAAGAACATTAAATTCTACTTACCGACGATAACCAATATTTGATTCATATTCCGATTTTGGGATATTAAAAAACACAAATATTGTTATTATTGCAAAACCAAATTATTCGTACCAGTATCCACAATAATCAATACTTAATCCGGTTCGTTATATAAAGAAGACAGATTTCGTTAATATTGCAAATCCGAGCACTTATTTCAGTGTCCATTAATTCCAATAGTAATTATTTTATTTATTCAATCATAAATAACAATTCGATTCCAAATTGGATATTATGGTTGTTAATTAATCTTTAAAGTCTTTAAAAAGACTTGGATAGAATAATTGGATAGTTCCCCAATTATTCTATCATTATCAAAGTAAATTTTTTTTGTTTTTTCCCATATTTTCTTTTTTATTGCCTTCTCTACTTCTAGTAGGGCGGAGAGGCGCATGTTTCTTTTGAGGGCTCTTATCTCTCTCTCCCTTATCTCTCCGGGATTTATCAATATAATAACTCTATGTTGTTTATTTGTTTATATTTATAAAATTAGTGAATTGTCTTAGCGAATAATTTTTATTTTAAAGTTTTATCTGCCATTTGTGTGTTTTGATCAGTTCGATTTGATTTTTATTAGCACAATCATTTAAATACCCAGTCGATTAGAAATAATTTAAAAACTCATTTTTCTTTTATTTGAACACGAGCGTAACACACTCGAAATCCTTCTGATTTCAATAATTATAACGAGCCACATAAAGTTTTGATTAAATTCTCACTGTATTAATCTAAAACCCCATTCCATCTCAATCTCAAAACTTAACACTTATATTTATTTTCCTTCGAACAGTGAGGATCAACCTCTTAATATTTAACCTCCTACTTCTGTTGATCCTAATTTTAAGGTTACACTAGAAAATAAATAAGGTAAAAAATATGTTGAAGTTATATTTTCGTCTGATTTTATTTTTTCAATATCAAAATCAAAATTAAAGTTTCTTTTGATAAATAAGAAGCATTTCTTTATTGTAATAAAGAAAACACCAGGTGATTTTATTTAAATTGGTTGCTACTGTAGGATTTAAAGATATTTTAAATAACTACATTTCTGTATTGTTAAATTTGATGATAATAATTATTGCCTAAATTTTAATTCATTATGTTTTTAGAAAAAAATAATATTTTAATAAAATTTATATAATATAATATAATAAATGTTATACTTTTAACATCTTCAAAGAAATACAATCTTTACCTTTGGTTAAGCTTATGAGTAAAATAAATATTTCGCGAGCAACGTTCTCTAAAAAAATATTTGGCTGGAAAAAACTTTATCTGAGACGAAGATGTCAAATCGTACCTGAAACCGTTTTTGATCAAAAAGACCAGACGTTTTATGAAAAATGAATCATGTTACTGCCTAAAAGAGGGCAACAAATTGTCGATAATAATTGAAAATATTTTACAGAATAAAATTTTTTGTGTTTAAATTTTTCCTTGTTACTTCAGTAAAAACCGAAAAAACTTTCGGGACAACCCAATAGTTTAATTAATTAGCAGTACAGTAACCGCTCGATATAAGCATTAAAATGAACCAAATAAATTGCTTATATCGAATTTTTATTTTTGAATTAAAAAAACACGTATAAGACTAGCAATTAATATAATATTTTTTCACTACAGCCTTCTCTCGAATTCTACGCAATAAAAGCACCTCATTGATCGAGATATTATTATTTTCACCCCATTCTATAACAGTATTGAATGAGTTAATTTTTTTCTTAGTCATCGCCCATCTCGTTTAATTATCATCGTCAGTTTCTGTGATTGATTTCATGGTTGTATCATGAGACCCTTCAGCCCAGTCTAAGATTTCATCATCTGTAATTACACTATCTCCGAAAATGAACTTGTATAGTTTAGGTTATGGATCTATAATATTTTCGATTAAGCACTCCGTTAATTTGTTACCTTGGATATCGTCAACTGAATTAAACAGATGTTTAAATGAATTCTGAATAACTGATTGCGGCACATTCAACCAAGCTTGAACAGTTAAATAAATAACGTCTTTCAAATTAATATTTTTTATTGCGGAGACAATTGAATCTTTTCCATCAGACAAAGAAGCCAGTTCATTAAGTACGTTTTTTCTGTAGCGTTGTTTGAATGATTTGATAACATTTTGATCAAGGGGCTGCAATAAATGAGTTTTATTAGGCGGGAAAAAAATTACCTTAAATCTGCTATCCACATTAAGAAGAGTCTCCGTGCCATGACAATGTGCGTTGTCCAACAATAAAAATCACTTGTGGAATAAATTCTGTTTGAAACCAATCCAAAAATAGTACAGCTGTTTACCATGCATTTTTTGATGATTTGTCACTATTCTTGAAACACCGAGGATGTTTGGATTTCCCTATCATCATCAACTCTAGTTTATGAGTTCCCGTAGCATTGACACATAGCATGATTGTGACTCTGTCTTTCATTAATTTCCTACCTGCAGCAGTTTTTTCAAATAGATAACATTTGTTTTGTTGTGCAGGCTTCTATAGACTAAAACCAGTTTCATCACAGTTATATATCTATTCTGGTACAAATTCGTTTTCTGAAATAATCTTTTTAAAGTCATTTATAAACAGAATGGCTGATTCGGCATTGCATGATATTTTCTCACCTGATATTTGCAAAATTGGTATACTAAAACGATTTTAAAATTTTGTAAGCACACCATCTGATCCATTCATAGACTTATTTATGTCTAAGGCCTTTAATTTTAGCACATCATTAGTTATTATGTCGTGCAAAGATCGTCTATCTACAAACCAGGCGTGTGATCTTTTCTCTAATTCAGAATATTGTGCGCCTTTCATTCGTTTCATTAAAGTCGTAGCTTTCAAATTATTTGACACAAAAGTATGAATATTTCCCTTATTAATCTTGATTCTAGATGTATGGATAGAATATTTTTTACATATATCGTTTGGCTTGTTCCCACATTCAATCTCTTTTAAAATTGATAACTTGTCTGGCATAGAAATAGAGCTTCGTTTATTTTTCTGCATAGCTTTTGAATTTAAATTGTTAAATAAAGTTACTAAAATTAAAATAATATTAATTAAATAGACTTAGAATTATTAATAAATAAATTAATAAATTTTAATTTATTGCTATAGCGAATTTAGCTTTGCTTATATAGAACATGCCTATATCGAGCGGTTACTGTATTTATAAAATTATTATTATTATTAAAACCTTTTTGTGATCTTTAATTATTTCCTTTTAAACTTTAATCAGGATTGTGCTTTTGTGAACTCAATAAAATATAAAATTAAATTAAAGTAAATTAACATTCAAAATAAACAATGTGTATAAATAATAATAATCATATTTGCTTATTAGACCTTCTCATAATAAGAGTAGATTTCAGTATGAATTACTGAAAAAATTAATTTCAATATTTTTATGGAATAATTTATATTAGGAATTTTTCTTTTTAAAAATAAACAAAACCGGTGATCGTAAAGCAACTTTTAATTTCATAAAAATTTGATTTAAATATTAAATGAACTTGAAATTAGAAAATCCATATATTTCGATGAAGTGGATGGTCACAGAATTTATACAGATGATTCTCAACGGATTTCAATTTCGTAATGGCAAAATGACACTTGAGTAATAGTATAACATTAACGTTGTTCAGACTGATATTCGGCCATCTTTTGACAGCGTTTTATAAGATCGGTAATTGGTAGAGTGGAAGAAATTCATCAAATTATGGTCAAAATCTATCAGAATTATGTCAGCAAATGGAAACGGTAATTATTCTGGCAATGAAATAACTACTTGCAGTATCGAAGAAAAATTGGAAATCAAATATTTCAGTGGCCCAATTGAATTATTTATAATATTTTTATGGAGTTGCCTTGTAACTTTACACAAGCTTTGTAATTAACTTTTATGATCTATTGTTATAAAAGGTGTGTATAAAGTAAGTATCCAATTTTTAAACTCAGCAAAAATTTTATAATTCAGTTAAATACAACGGATTCAAATTTTTAAACAAAAATGACTTCTAAATATTCAGTTAATTGTTTAAATAAATTGAAATATAAATACCTAATATTTAAATTTCAGATAATGATCGATATTGATGAACGTATTAGAATTTTATTATTTATGGTTACATTGTTAAACGGCATTTGTAACATTTAAAATCCAACAACGAGAAATATGAGGAAGATCTTTGCAAAGTTTAAAGAAACAGGCAATATTATTGATATTTCCAAGTCAAGAAGACTATTTCACGATGGGAAAATTGATAAAATTATTAAAATCTGAGTAAATGCCTTATACCTCAGTAAAAATTATTGCTAAGGAAACTAGATACAGTTATAAAACTGTACACAATGTACTGAAAAAAGAACTTCAAATTTATCCGTACAAGATTCAAATGCTGCATGACGAAGATTATGCTGAAAGAATAGCAATGTGTGAAACTCTAATTAGTTAAATCGACAATGATAGATCATTTTTGGAAAATCTCATTTTTACTGATGACGTAACATTTTACGTAAATGAATATGTCGACAGTCACAACTGCAGAATTTGGGGCACTGAGCATCCTAAAGAAATTATCCCACAAACCGGCTCTAGTCCCAAAGTTACCGTTGGAATGGGTATTCAATGTCACGTGTTTATGGTATCTTCTTCTTTGAGGCAAATGTAAATGGCGAAAACTATTTAGACATACTTAAGTCTTGCTTCATACCACAATTTTGTCGACGAATTAAATCAAAAACATTTAGTTAAAATTATTCGTTAAACCGTCAAATATTTGTGCTTATGTTATTTAGATTTTAGATAATTCTGAATAATAATATTTTCCAAGTTATAAATTTATCTATATTTTTAATTTTATGTACTTAAATGAAAATTAGTCTAAAAGTGTTCCCAATATATGTTTATAAAAAATATAACAGTTTTAACATCTATGGCGTCTGTGGATTATAAATAGTTTAATCAAATTAAAAAAAACATGGTCTTGCTATAAGTTTGTCCCAATCTTTATCCCTAAAAATCCATAATCTAAAGTTTGAGAGAAAGATAAAATATATATTTATTTTATGCTTTGTATTGGTTAAACTTAATAAATATTGTTTTTGAGCAACTGTTTTAAATAAAATTTGGAGTTGGAGAAGCATATTCGGATACTCTTAAGATTAAATTATTAAAAAATATATGTATATATATAACCAGACTTCTATTAATAATAATTCTCGAATTGGTAAGTGACGTTCCATGACGAAACTAGTGCGAAAGCAAAAATGATATATGCGAAAGATTCTTTAAGAATAGTGGTCAACTAAGACTTAGAACTTCATGTCCATCGAAAAGAAAAGGTTGTCGTCTCAATCAATATCTGATAAAAGTGATACGTGACAAAATGAATAGGCTGTAACAGGACTATCTAGACATCAAAGCAATGAATAAATTTGTTCTCTCAGGGAACATGTCACAATTACTCAATATTCTCACAAGAAAAATGATAGATTGTATGGTCGCAACAATCATAAAGCTTATTAAAATGTTATAATGAGTGCAGAGAAGCTGGAAATCATCAAAAAGCGCATAAAAGAGAAATTCCAGGCTTTTAATGAAGAAAGTAACATGAGACTTGAATATGAACAGGAAATCCATATGTTGTATAGCAAAACAGGAGCTTGGACTCAGGCCATACAAACACCACAAAGCTCAACTATTAACAAAAAACAATAAGAGTGTGAGACTTGATCAATATTGGTTACTTATTGGTCGCACTGTAGACGAACTGGTGGAGAAAATTCTCTTCTCTGATGAGAAAATGTTTACGGTAGAAAGTTACAATCGTCAAATGACAAAATATGGTCTCAAGAATCTCCTAAACACGCTGCTATTATCGAATATAGGCAAAATCCACAGTCTATTATGGTCCTGGGGGAGGGGTGTTCAAATGGGATCAATGTCAACAGAATTCTATCAGCGAGATATTTTACAATCCGTAGTGATGCCTTGTGATATTCAAATAGTACTTAGAACTGGCGCATGGACATAATTCAAAACAGCATTTCTACAATAAGAATTTCCTGGATTTTATTTTTTCAGCTGAATGGCATCCATACTCCCCGGATCTTAACCATATGGATTACAGTGCTTGGTCTATTTTAGATACAAGAGCACATTCTAAGAACCACAGAAGTTTAATTTCACTCAAGGTCTCCCTATTGGCAAAATGGAAAAAATTATCAACAGAAGAGCTGCTGCGTATTGTTATAAATTTTCAAAAACGTTTACAGTTCTGTATACAGGCCAAAGGTGGCCACTTTGAATATTGTTGATTAAAATTTAAATAAAGACCTTTGCTGCTATTAACCTTTTGTTTTCGCAAAATTTTAAATCTTGTTAAAAATATATCAATTGTTTTTGTCAAAGTATATGAAAGCTGTAGAACAATTCTCAGACATAAACATTTTTCGTATTAAATAAACATTTTAAAAACAGATATTTATTATAAACATTTATTAATGCAAGTCAAAATTTTTTAAGATCAAGGTAAATTTTTCATTAAAAAATGATTAATTTTTGTTTGTCACAATGTCCGAGAGTCAGCAAAAGAAAAATTATGCTTTAATTTTATTTTGATTACAGAAATTATATTTATTAATGGACTTTTTAGTTAATTAAATTTTGAAAAATAAGAATGACCTTATACTACGTATATATTCAATCCAATTCCGTTTTGCGATATTCTCCGTATTTGTTGTTAAAAGTAATATTTTAGAAATTAATTTAAAAATGCTGATTGACGCTTAGGACAAACTTGATTCAAAAAAATATTTTTTATTTTATTAATTAAATCAAACTGTTAGTGGTTCAACTTTTCCGTTAAGTAAGAAATCTTCTTTGTAAATATTAATAGACTTCCTCATTGGCTAATTTAGGGAAAATAAATTTGCTAACCAAAATTGTTGTTTTCTATGGAAGTCTATTTTCTGCTTTCATTCTTTCCCATCTGCTTTAACATTACTAACCCGATGTTGTGATTGCTGTTGTCATATCATTATAATTATCTTTATCATATCCATACAGTCTAGGATGACTTCACAGATAAAATATGAATGGTCTCGATGAAAGTTTCTCATTTGTCCTCTGATAATTATAACAATTTCAAATTATTTAACTATAATTCAATAAATGGAGAAATGACAGGACGGAAGAGAATTTTTAAATTTAAATCTCTCTCAAAAATGGAATGATATGTTTACAATAAAAATATATATAGCTGTTGCCTTTGGATTATTTAATTTAGCGAAGATTTCTGAATCCGTAATTGGTTGCGTAACGATTATAATTGCCGCGGAGAGCAAGCAATGTATCTGTAACAATTTATTAACTAAGTTCACTAGAATTCCTTCGAAATTACCAAAATTCATTGTTAAACTGGAAGTTAAAAATCAGAACATTTATTCCCTTACTTCTGATCAATTAATCCAAGTCGAACTTCTTGAAGATTTGAATTTAGATACAAACAAATTATCATCAATAGACAATGATGCATTTATCAATGTTCCTAAATTGTTACACCTCAGTATGAAGAATAATCTTCTTATTCTTGGAGGAAACTCATTTCCTTCTGCTGCTCTATTACAGTTAAAAAATTTGAAAACATTGAACCTAGAAAATAACCCATTAGGACATGTGCCAGATTTTTTCTTTCAGTCTTTGAAAAATCTACAAAAGCTAGTAATGTCCAAAGCTCCAAATGGATTTTATCTAGAACCAAATAGTTTAGTTGGCTTAACAAGTCTAGAATCTTTAGATCTTAGTATGAGCTACTTATCCTCCTTAGAAAAACCAATACAATCAGCCCTAAATAATATGCAACTTGTTGAGCTTTTCCTTTACGGAAATCGATGGAAGTGTGATTGCAATCTGAAATGGTTAAAAAAATGGTGGATGAAATATAAATATGTCAAAATATCAAAAAAATTCAAACGTGCTAATGGTGAGATTGGAATTGCCCAACCTCACTGTTTTACTCCTCATCGTTTTACAGGTCACAATATTTTTGAGATAATTCCAGAATATGAAAATATTAAACTTAATAATCTTTATTGTCCTCCAAAGATTTTCACAAAAAATCAACAACTTCAAATAGATCAAGGTAAAAATCTTACTTTAATGTGTGAATTTGAAGCTGATCCTGGTGGAAGCATTGAGTGGTCTAAAAATGGTATGGTGGTTCAAAGACATTGGAAAAGAATTCGATGGGGTCAGACAATTGGAATGCGCTTTACAGCTTGGCTTTCGATTACCAAAACAGAAATTGAAGATAATGGATTATGGAGATGTATTTTAATAACTGAACTAGAAAGAGTAAACGCAACATTCTCAGTAAGAGTTAAGCATTATTTTTCTTCAGTAATTGATCTTACAATTATCTTCAAATATATTGGCATTGGTGCTATAACTTTAATTCTTTTGCTTGTTATTATTGGAATATCAATTTACTGTGTATATGGTTTTAAAATCCGACCTTTTCATAATCAAACTAAAAGTTCAAATACTCATCAGACTGAAAGAAGTACTAGAACATCCTTTCATGATGGAGAAAGTCATTACAGCGATAATAATTCAATAAGACCATTAATGGTGAATTCTTTGATCTATAAAGAAAAAAGAAAGACTGAAGAAGATTTATACAAATATACTAACAATAATGATACAAGGAAAAGTTTACTTATATCATCATCGCCTTCCTTAGTTATTCCAATAAAAAACAGATCGATCATAAACAATTCGTGTCCTTTTCCATGTCCTTTACATGGAAATATCAATTTTATAGATCATTCTTCATTGTCAAATAGTAAACAAACTTCTCTGGAATATGGAAGTACTGTTGACATTATACAACCACACACACTTCCAAGGAAAAATAGTAGAATTATTCAAAAAATGAAAGAAAATCATTTATTTATTCAATCTTCTAAACAACAAATGTCAAATAATTGTACATCTTGTCCTCTCCATGGAAATATGTTAATGTCATTTCAAAGACAAAATGATAATGACAATGACAATATGAATTCAATATATTCCACATTTTTTTCTCCTAGACATTCTCAACCTTTCATTGATAATTTAAAGCTTGGGTCAGATAGGTCTAGTTCAGTTTTCTTTTCAAATTCTCAATTACTATTTAATCCAAATCAAACCAGAAATGTTTTCAAAATGTCTGACAATGGTTCTTCAGCTGTTTCTCATAATTTCTACAATGGAGAAATCCCAAATGTTCTTATTCCGCAAAAACCCTATGAAAACGGTGACAACACATCAGTATAAAAATAAAAAATAACCGGTTGTGATTAATCTGAAATTGCTCATTAAAGCTTCAAAATACAATATTCGTCAACATTTTTATTTTGTCTATCAAAGGTTTTCTAAAAATTTGGAAATTATCCCAATTTGACTAATCTTTTCTGTAAATTAAAAACTTGGTACTTTTTTTGAATTTTTTTAAAAAAAAATAACGAACAGAAATAATATTTAAGGGAATGTTTCTTAGCTTTAATCTAATTTTAAATTTTATTAAAATTATGAGAATTGTATTTCAGAAGAACCATCTTCAGTAAACGTGAATTTTTAATTCTAATAATACTCTACTATTCTAAAATTATGGTAAAAAAAACTCCACTTTAAAATATTTTCCAAACTAGTCACGAATTTGATATTATTGAAATAAGCAAAAAGAAACAGATTTTTTAATGTATTATTTTGCTCTTGATAATATGTAAGGATATGAGTTATCATTACGTTTGTTAGAGTCAAATCAAAATTTATTTTATCATTATACATAATTTTACAAGATATTTTTTGTCTCCACATGAATTACCAAACTAAAAAAATTCATTTTCATTAGGATATTTCATTTCATTTCTCTCTTTAAATTTCTGTGGTTCAAAACTTTACTTGTTCTGCATTTTTGGAAATTTTCTTTTATTTGAGTTTCTGAGATAGCATTGTGTTAACTACATTTTTATCGTTGAAATTTGTAAACGATCTTAGCTTATAGAACCTTTGACATCATACATTATTCCGAAAAAATTATTTCTTTACTTATTTGGTACCATTCTCTCGGATAACATAACACTTTTATAAACTTCACAAATTCTTCTTACCACTTCGGTATCATTCTTGTCATTATTGAAACAAAATTTTTTCAAAAATATCAATTTTGGCTTTTCTTCTTATCATTAGTATTTAAATGAAAATATTTTAAAAATATAAATTTTTACCTTGTCATTCAAGAACATTTTAAAAAATATTTTTTTATATTTTAACATGAAACATTAACATTTAATTAAATATAACATTCGATGTCTTTATATAATATGAAAAGTTTTCCCTTTTAATCCATTATAACTGAGAATATAATGTATCATTTTTGTAATATTAAGAAACTTTTTAGATAATATTCAATATGAAAATTTTTAAAAATTCCTAGTAATTATTCATTATTTAAGTCGATTTTTGATCTCAAATGCATCTAAAGACAAACATCATTTATTGAAAATTGTAAAAATTCATCCTTTGTTATATATCTTTTGGGAGTCTTGAAAATAAATACTTTATGAACAATTAAAAAAAATAATGACATTCTTCCTACAAATGACGTTTCACTAAAAGTTGGATAAGAATCTAATGTATATAAATACAATCTAAATTATTTTGTTTAAAATATAAGAAATTAGTATTGATTTATTCTATAAAAATTAAAATAAAAAAATATTATTTTTATTATCTATAATTTTTTAATCATTAATATACAGTTTGCTTGTCATGTGCTGAGTAGGATTATATCAGGTTGTGTAGTATGAAATTTGTAGGTAATGAAATTGCCAACTTTAATTGTTGTTTATTTGTTATCGGC
>JBBMKC010229516.1:0-11618 GCA_037834085.1 Bipalium vagum | reverse complement strand
AATTGTCTCATTCATTGTAATTTAATATCGATTTAAATAAAAGTATTAAACCATAAATCGTTTTCTCAATTCATTTATTCGAACACAACCTCAAGCAACCTTCAACCGTTGAGACCTAAGATACATTTACGCTCCAACCTTTAACATCTCTTTTTTTTTTACCATCAACTTAGGATCTTAACATAACTATATTTCTGAATCGCTCTACCTTAGGGGGTCAAGAAACGAGTGGCTCATTTTTAGGTAGTCATTGATATTTTCTATTTAGGTTATTAAGTAAGACCAACTTTAAATCCATGGAAAAAATCTTTTTGAAAAAAGGTCGTCTTAATGCGTTATTTAAGTCACTTAAGAATTTTATGTCGTGTATTGGTTTGACTTTCCGATAGTTCATAAGGGTCGCGAATCGATGAGGTCTATTTTTTACCCAATAGAGTGACGATGTATGGTGAACTTTGAAGAACTATTTGACGAATTGATTCGAGACGGATTAGATTCAACAGATTCTTTTCAAGATATCTTCATCAAACATAAATACCCTTTCGCAACCTGATTGTCTTTGGAAAATGATGTCCCTCGATTTGAACTTTGCAAACCACCTTGTTTACCTCTTCTGGATCTTTAACTCCTATAAGAAGCGATTGACATTGGAAGTAAAAAAAATTATCCCAGATCTAAAAATTACTAAAATCTCATACTCTACGGTCAGATTTGAAGCTAGGAATAGATTATTAAAACAAATTAATAAAATAATATTTTTGAATTTTATATTAAGAGTAATTTGAAAACAATAAATTATTTCACAGATCTTTATACATAAAAGATGTATTTCTCTTAAGTCTCCATAACAAAAAACACCATTCTTTATGGGACAACACAATAATAACAAATTAATCACATTTCAAAATTGTCTTAAAATAATAATTTTAAGCAAATAATTAGAAATTGATAATAAAAAATAATTTTTCCGCAGATGTTTGGTAATAGCAGTCTCGGTAGGGAAATAGAGGTTTTATAGGAATAAATCATTCGTAATTGGATTGATATACTGTAATTAGGAATGATTACATTGAAAACATTACAAAAAAAAGAGGGCCGAAGAAAAGAAAATTTTGAATCAATTATTTATTTTAGTTTATTTACATCAGAAGAGGTATTTTTGAATTTTAAAATGTTTTCTTATCACAACATTTGAAAAAAATATTTAATTGAAGTCTACTTTGACTTCAAACAAAACAATTGAATTAGGATTTTAAAAAACAGTAATAGCAGGAGGACTATCTTTACAACCTTAACTAACAATTTTATAATTGAAGATAATGCATTTTTAACAGGCCTCATGAAAATCAAAGAATTTTGCGTATAATACAAATGGATAAACACATAAGCGTAATTTATGGGTATAAATTAGTATATAAGATTAACAATAAGTTAATTTGTTTTTTTAAATCTTTAAGTTAGAATAATTAGAATCAAATTTAGGTTTTAAATGACGAGATAAAATCTGTATTGTTCTCTGCATAAAGTGTGTCAGGCGGAATAGTAAGATAAATTTTGAGAGGTTTTGATAGTATATTTGAAAATATAATTTGTGAAAAGTTAATTTTATAAATGGCAGATTTATTCGCGGGGTTATTCGTAGATTTTTAAATGATAAAAATAAAGTAGTTGTCAAGAGTTGATCTTGAAGAATTTGTTCTTTTCAGTCATTTGTATAATATTGGTTGAAGCTTTCAGGTAATTTGATAATTGGGGACTGTCAATTAGTAGAGAGAAATATTTATTGGATCGTTCGGGTTATTCAGAATTTTTGACCGTGAATAAATGTATTTATTTTTTCTGTTGATTCTGTTATCTTGATAGTAAAACACTGTTGTAATTAATAATGAAATAAATTTTCAAATTTATATAATAATTTTTCCTCGTAGCTTACACAACAAATAGAAGAAACTTTATTTATACTTATTCTCTGACTAAACTGACTCACACAGTAGTCATTGTGCGAAGCACACAGGTAAACTTGCAACCCAATATTCTTATTGTCTACATGGCTTTCACACGAGCAAATGTGCACTTCTTTAGTCAGTTTGGGTCTAATATTGCGTCTGATGCTTGCCGCGTGCAGTGACTGCTTGCTTTTCTTCGAGAAACACTGATTTAAAGTTTATACGTTATTGTCTGGTTATCATATTATGTAGTTTGGATGTAGGTTTTCTTAGTATTCATAGTTATGTCCCAGAAAGAGTTAAAGAAAAATTGCAGATATTATTCAGTTGAATATTTGAAATTAGGCTTTATTATTGCTCCTCATAATTATCAAAGCATTTGTGTCTTATTTATGAAAAAGAACCCTCTAAAGAACACAAAATGTCAATGCAACACAAGCGACCAAAAGGATATGTGAGGTGGAGGATGAGGACTTTGTTTCAATTCGTATGGCCCAAAACTGGTTCAAAAAATTTAATCAAGACCAGGAACACCTTCAAGATCAAGGGCGATTAAAAATACGAAGACTTGTGGACCACCCCAATAAATACCATTATTTTAATAAAAGTTTATATAAAGATAATAATTTAGATGTCTATTTTAAATTATATATTATTATTATAACCCTAACAATCATTGTCCTCTTGTCCGAAAACTAATCTGCACCCAAAGAATACTGCTCCAATCTGGAAAAAACAAAGAAATCTAAACCATCGTGGAGCCTTCACTGGTCAACAGGAAAGGAGAAATCGTACTACATGATAATTTACGGGACATGTATGCAAAAAGACTTTACGAAATCTAACTGAACTATGGATAGAAATACGGCAATATCTATCGTATGTCCCACACCTGGTACCAAAGGATTAATATTTCTTTAAGCATATCTATAAATTTCTGACTAGAAAAGTCATAACAGATCTGAAGGATATCATCGCTTCTAAGAATAAAGCATTTTACATAAATGGTATTCGTTGGCACAAATGTGTTGAATGAAATGAATACAAGAATTTCTTAGAAGTCTTTCATTGTATTTTCTATTTAATGTAATATGATATTTCATATGACAAAAACTAATATAAATATATCAAAAAATTTTTAAATTTTTGTAAAAATAAAATGTTTAAAATGTTTTAATAACTATAACTGTAATAAAGTTAATCTTAACAATCAAACTCGTCACGTATAATTGGTGTAATAATCAGTTCCAACAAAAAAGCTATATTTTCACTAACAATTATACAGTGTTCATTTAATGTCAAATCGGTCACTTAGCGGATCAATTTGACTGTCAAAAATTTATTGTTTCCTAGTAAATCTTCATTTTCTCTCCAGATACTGATAATCCATAGCATATCTGAGGGAAAATGATTTATGAGACTTTAGTTGCAGACTAGATTAATTATTCTTCATATAATTTTATATGATATATGATATTTTAAACGATATAATTTCCCTTAACAAATTTCATTCGAATTTTTGTGAGGTTAATACTTTTTTTGATTACTATGGCAAATTTTCTTAAAAAATTCCTTCCATCCAATTTTTAAATTTTTGATATTTTTATTACCATATTTTTTATTATATTTAACATAAACAATTATATTGCTATGAAGTATTCCATTATGGACTACGCATTTTGTTTTTCGAAAAGACATTTTTTTATATATGAATAACATGTTTATTTCAAACTAAAGTACACAGAAACAATTAATGATGGAACTCAATATCACTCATATGTTCTTTTGAGGTGTCTATTCATAGAATCCAATTTTCCATTAATCTTTTACAAAAATCAGATTGAATTCAAAAATAGCGTCTCCGATATAGGTTTTAAGAACCTTCAACCTGTTTGGCTTAATGTTGTAAACCAATGATTTATTTTGGTTTGTTTTAATGGACATTCGAACAGCTACAATACTTTTTGTACACCACTTGTCTTTGTCTTAGTGGAGTCGTAACATTCATAAGAGAATATCTTAACTCAAAATTTTGCACAAGAAGTTCCACTTTTTTTCTAGTCTAATGATTATAACGACCAAAAAACGGTTTTAATACATATAAATTTCCACCATTGAACGAGTATTTTGGTGATAAATCTGAATTATTTGCAATTTCTGTTCAATTATAAATTGGTGTATATTAAAAATGGTAAACATTAATAAATGTAAAAACAAAAATTATAAAAAATGAAATTAAATATAAAGTTTATATTCAAAATAGAAAATATTTCGTCCTTAATGAAACACCTTTTATATTTAAAATTTTTTATTAAATTTATTTCATACATAAATTCTATAGATTTAAGAGTTAGGATACAACCGCAAAAAATATTTATGAGCACCAAAAGATGAGCGGGGATAAGTGATATGTATCGAAGATGTAACTAGACAAAATAACAGGTAAGAATTATGACTTACATGTAATTAAATGAAATGGTATATGGAGTTGTATATTGTGTATTTTAATTGTATTGAAATAAAGATATGTAAAAGATAACTGATAACGAGAATTAACCGACTTTTATAATAGACAAATAATTAAATTAATTAGATTTTCAGAATACGTTTTATATAGATAAAATCGAAATGAAAAAGTGCTGTATATTCATGTTTTAAGGATCATTTCACAAAAAAAACATTACAGGATATTTTATAAAAGGGGAAGAATTGAAACTCAGAAATTAAACCACCTTTTAAAAATATACAAAGAAATTTATCGAAAAATATCATTCATCATTTTAATATTTACATTTCGTTAACAGTAAAATTATATTAATAAATCATAAGGAGAAACATTATGAATATTTATAAAACAAATTATTTACAAATAAAACATCAGAGGATTATAAATTATTTAAAAATAATTGTAAAGTTTAATAATGAAATATAATGCTGTAACTAAGATTTAGTTTTTACCAAATATTCAAGTTTTTTTAAATTTAATAAACACTATTAAGAGATTATAAAAATTATAAAGAACTTTCTGCTAAAAACACTTTTCTGGATTTCATAGAAGTAAAGTTTTGAATGTTATCTTTCTCAAAATTATTATTTTGTCATCAAAAAAATGTTCTCTCATAAAGAGTTTTGTGAAAATTAAATTACAAAAATAAAAATTAAAACCAAATATGTTGAAATTCAAAAATGATGTTGATTATATTAATTTTTATTTAAAAAATGACATTCATTTGCAATTTTAAAATGTCAACCTTAGGTTTTAATAAAGGATCAATTTGTTTCATTATTGATATGCTAATACTCTTATTTGATAAGTTTAATTGAGATACTTTTATCCTTTGAATTCAGAAATTTCGATAGAATTCGCAATGTACATCACATTGAGGTTTTACAATGATGTTTTCTAATATTAATTTGAGATAACCCATTTGAAGATTGTAATAGATATACCAAAATAAGAACTTTTTGAGATACACCAACTATTCATATGTTCAGTAACATTGTAGTACAATGTATGATTTTATTGTTTTAGCAATTCATAAAGGAACACCTTCTGATACCACAAAATTTTATCAATATCTTTAAAAATTTAAATTCTGTTTTCCGATAGGTATAGACCCAGGATTAATCCACCAGATGTTATTTCAAAGTTAAAATTGATAAATTGAGTTAAACGATTTAATGTGATTGTTAACGGGTTAAAATTTATTAAGAGATTTAAAATTTTGATGTTGTAAAAAAAACCAATAACTAATAAGAAATACCTACATAATTTGATTTCTCATATGATTACATTACCTAATGAAAATTTGACAACCAATATTAAGTATTTTTAAAGATAAAAAAATGAAGTTTTTTTACGCTGTAATTTAGAAATACCAAAATGGTTTGAAATTGAATATTGATCAAAATAAAAATGAAGAACTATAAGACATATACCGGAATCGATCAACTGTCATTCAAAGCGAAAAAAATATTCACTAGACATAAGATTTAGTTTTCTAAAAGAAAATTTTGATATATTTGAGTTTCCGAATAATCAATAATAACGTAATTTGTTTGATATATTGTTTATTGTCATGACCCGGTTAATATCACGTAGAAATGAAAAACATTTGCTTTATCTGACTGAAATATTAAAATTTTACCTTCTTAAAGTCACCTCTTTTTAAAACTGGTTTGTGCTTAATATAATTTATTTGTAATTTTATTTTAATATAATCTTATTAGAAATAAACGGCAGAATAAACTTGTTAAATAATAGTAACTTTTGAAGAATATTTGAAAACATTAATAACATATGTAAGAAATATAAACCGAAAATGACGTTTTGGCAATTTTTCAAATGTCGATGGAGCTTTATATCGATGGTTTCTTGTCACCACGATTTTTTAACATTACGAAAAAAAATCCAAAGTGCGTTTTTCGTTAATATATCATGATTTTCTCTCTAACGGACGTCGTGATATTAAGCGGATTACACTAATAAAAATCAATAGAAACTTTAGTAGAGTAGTTAACCCGGAAAATTTAATAAAGACTGAAAACCAGTAATAAATTTTTAGTGCGGAAACTGCAGAATAATAAGTGAAGAGTGACAGGTGAACGATGGTGATATTCCCGAACACAAGACTGGATTGGTCGGGTTGTTGAAGAATATCACTATATAAAGAGAGCACAAATCAGTCAATTACGCAAAAAATTAGTAATATATTTTAATTGATAAGTTTTTTGTGATAAATAAATTCATACACGGGAGAACTCTGCATTAAATATTTTGCCGGAGTCCCGAAAAAGTTTGGTAACTAACAGATTACCTTAAGGACTTCGGCAAAATACCGAGGAACTTTAACTAAACTCATTGAAGGTAATGGATTATTGTTATTTTTTCAAAATTTAACTCTTTCATTTTTGTTGTTGAAAGGAATTGGTTTATTATTAATATAAAGGTATTCATTGTTAATATTATTTTTAGCAGAATACCCTGAATCTATCGTATTGCACTGGTAGTGGTTATTGACATTATGAACAGCATGTGATGTTTGTGTGAAACTATCAATAATAATGGAAAGAAATGTTGGATTTTTTAAAATTTAAATAAATTTACTAATTATTTTCAACTATAATTTGATTATTGCAGAATAATCACTAACAAACAGACTAAACAAGGCATTCATAAATTATACCCAAAATGGTCTAAGTGAATAAGAAATAATATTTAATAAAAATAATTTTTTTAACAAAATAACTAGTATGTGATCAGTTCCAAAAAAATTAAATAAGTTAAAATAGGAAACCATGTTTGAATCAGAGTTCGATTGATTTAACTAATAATATTGATTTTTAGGTACACACAGCCTATAAAACAGTCCATTAAAATTTATGGTAATTTAAATAAATAATATTAAATATTTCTTTTTGAATATGAAGATATAGCATCAAGCTATTTATTTACATTATTCAATATGTTCACTTCATTTCTCATATGTCACCTTTGAGTAGTACTTCATAGTACTTTGATGATCTATCACCAGAATTCAATATTTATGGCCACAAAATTTAATTTTGTAAACCAAATTAATGAAAATCTGACTTTGCATGGCAGAATAATAATCTGACTATTACATAAAAGTTCAATGAAAACTGATACCAATGGCTGATGTCAGGTGTGCGGAATGAGATCGTGCATTATCATAATGTAAGGTGCAATTGGGTGATTATTTTTTAGAAGTAGTTGAGTTTTGATATATAAAATCAATATTATATCTTTTCACTGTTTATTTTATTTTAAAACTATTCACAGAAAAAGTTCCCATTTATTCATAGGTTTTCCAAATCAGAAAGGGCTCTTTCCTTGAATTTCTGATTATGATGGTAAATTGATGTTCCATCATTTTTAAAAGATGCTAATTTGTATTATCAATTTTTTTATTTTTCAATTTAATTTTTAGCAATAATAGAAAAAATAGCAAATATTAATAATAAACTATTTAAAAGGAAAGTGAAGATAATAGTTAACATACTCCATTCTTCATTAATAAATCGGTTAATCCATCTTTAAGTGTTATTGACACCAATTGACTAATTTTTAATACAATGTATAATACATTTTCTTAATTTTTAAAAAAATTCATTTCATTAGATTCACGAAAGAATTTCTGTAGACGGGTTTAATTTTAGTACTTAATTCAGACACCATACTTTTAAAACTAAATGATTTAATTAAAATAAACGGTGTTTTCTAAAGCCATAATGTTTATTATTTAGAATCAAAATATTTTTAAGAAAAATCTGAAGTTAGAAGAAAGGTAAGACAATTCAAAATTACTGTGGAATATCATATATTTGGAACTTTTAATTTTATTGTTATATTGAAATAACAAATTTAATGCAATTAGGCAACTTCATAACGTCACCATACCCTACACTTAACCCACATGATTCGATCATTTCTTCTAGCTAAATAAACCTGATTTTTCCATTTTTTCCATGGATTAGGGGTTTCATAATTTTATTATGATTGAGAAATTATACGAATAATTATTTTAACAAGATTACCAGTATCTATCTTGTAACCAAAAATGTTAGTGGAATTTATATACTAATAGTGGAAACACATTAGGAACTTTACTCAAAAAATCAATAGCCATTTTAAATTATCCAAACCTGTTTTAGATGAACTGAAATCGTAATAGATCGATATTTTTTCACAAATGAAATAGAAATTGTATATTGTGAATTTGTTGGAATTATTTTAACAAAAAAGTAAAGAATTAACAGGTTTACAAATTAAAATCTTTGTATTTTCTGGTTCCAACGATTTTTAAATTAATATTTGATTTTATAATGAAATTTATTTTGGTTTTTCATTAATTTTGTTTTAACTGATCAAGTTCCTTATAAGTTTGTCAGTTTTGTTGAAATAAAATAATTATCGATAAATATTTTGCTCTTCACACTTAAAAAAAAAATTCTTGGGGTGATAGATTGAAAGAAAACAGTCGAAAAAATGATTCACTAAATCCTTCATCGGTGTTAAGTTATTTAAAGATACAGCCCGAGGCAGATCATTAAAAATCAACAAAGAGTTTTCAAAAGGTATTGAAGATAATTCCAATTTATCATGCCAAAATTTAAACATGTCATTCGAATACTGTGAAGAAATCTTGCAAACCGAAATGGTAATGAACAGAAATTGTTTTAATATCAATTCCTGAAAAGATTACTATTACCGATGTGGCAAAATAGTATGATTTAAATATCTATAGAGGTCTGTTTAAAAACAACTGATTCTAATCAATAAGAAAGAAATTATTCTGGTAGACAATAACACAATCGAAATTGAAAATGTTGAGAGAATAACAATGAAAATCCTGTTATTTTCACCATATCCTTCTTTACATTTTCCCTACCTCTTATAATAATTTTTCGCACCAGAAAATCATTTTAGAAATAAGCAATTCCAAAATAAAGATTTTAATGTAGAGGTTAACAAATCTCAAAATCATAAATATCATAAGTATGGCTTTGTATCTTGTCGGAAGAGTATTATCGATAGTGAGGATAGGTATTTTAATGAATAAGGTTTATTCTTATTCTTATTTATTCTTATCTTTAACAAATACTCTGACACAAGCATGTCATTTTCGTCATCTCAAAAATTTATCAGGTCTAAAAATATTCAACTAGTATTTGGAAAATTTAAGAGTTTTTGTGTTAAATATTTAAGTAATGTATATACTGACATTGAATGATTACATTTTTTTAAAATTATAAGCTATTATTAAAAGATAAAGACTAATGTGAAACGTAGTTTTAAAGTTTTGATTGACGGAAATTTAATATTTCGTTACAAATGGATTTAAATCCTATAAAGTAATTAAAAGAATAAATTTAGATTATTATTAAAGTGTTAATAATAATAATTCTATGATTCATACCTTTTTTTGGGTTTCCGTTTTTTCATTCCCATTCTTTTTCGTATGAATTTTAATATTTAATGATTCTTTATTACTTTGGAGTGCTAAACTCGAATCTTTCACAAATTTTTCGTCGATTCTCCAATCAGAATTCTGTTGATTTTTTTCTTTGATTTCACTCTTTTCTCTTTTGGTGATCGACTAAATTATTTTTCATGAGGTATGTAATTCAAACGTGAATCTATTTGTGAGATGTTAATTTTTCAGATATTTTATTTTTAATAATTCAAATCAACAGTCAAATTAATACAACACTTAATTTACTTTATCATCTTCTTTGTCGATTATTTTTCTTAAAAATAACCGTTTCATTGCTAATAATTGATTTTCTAAATTTTCACATTTTTCTTCTGCAATTTTCAATGCCTCATTGGCCAAATCTGAATTACATATTTATTTTTATTATATCTGAATCATCATCAAACAGTAATTTTTTATTAGTTAATTTCCCAACCTTAATTCTTGGTGAAAATCGATTTTTGTTTATTTATAATTTTAATAGATTATTGATTGAAAATTATTTTTTAAAAAATAATTCTATCTGTAAATTTCCACAAAATAGTGCAAACAATAGTTAACTGTAAATAAAAAATATCCAAAACGAAATGAAAAGGTTAATAAAAATCAATAATTTCAGAAATCTTCTAATATACATTTTGATGAAAGATATTAATGGTACCAAACGAATAAATTATCAAAATACATTTAAAATCGATTTATTATGATATTTTTTCTCACTTAAAGTTGAAAATTATTTTTATCATTTGATTTGTCTGATTTTGAAGGTTAAGTAATAATTCGGATTTATTTCTGTTAGATGAGAATATCATTCGATGACTAAATTCACAAAATTAAATGGATATTTTTAAGGTAATTATTATAATAAAATAATTAATTATTTATTAATAATTAATTAATTAATTATTTAATCTTTCTGTAAAAGAAAGATTGCTTGATTTTATTGTATTTTATTTTCGGTTGTTCTCAATTTTGTTAAATGATCAAGAAATGGACTACGCTGATTTTGATTTTGGTATTTTTCGGTTATACAGTGAAAAATTGATACATTGATACAAACACACTTTTTGATTAATTTTGGTTTTGAAGAGAATGAGAAGATTATTTAATATTTGTAATATGACAATATATGTAATTTTTAAAATTCTTTTGCCTTAGTTTCGGTGATTCCTTTATTTGTTATGGAGATTTCGTTGAATTGAATTTTCTCTTATCTTAGCCTGTTATGTCAGTAGAGATAGGTAAAATTGAAGCAGCTTTTAAAAATAAGCCTGTTGATGATATCTTCACCACTAGCGCAGATCTATTTTCATTTTAACAAGCTATCACATATTTATAATCATTAGGATTACAGTATTAAAGAAAAATTATCAACCATAAGAATCACTGGAAAGTCAAAGTCGATAGAAACCAGAAGATAACCAAAAAAACCGTAATTGTCGAATTCTTTAAATTTTTTTATTTAAATAACTTTTTAAATAAATATTGATTCGTTGAAAGAATTAATTAGAATTTTTATAATCATTTTAGGATAAATGCTTTTTTAAAAACGCAGATGGAGGATTCTTGAATGGCAACTTTTCAATTTCCTGTGTCACCAGGTAATAATAGTAATAATAATAATAATAATAATAATAATAATAATAATAATAATAATAATAATAATAATAATAAT
>JBBMKC010229505.1:0-11619 GCA_037834085.1 Bipalium vagum | reverse complement strand
CTAAAGAAAAATGAAATATATTTTTAAACATGAGTGCGCCTTATACGTATGGTGCGGTTTATCCCCGGTACTTTACGATACTAGTAATAATCTGTCTAACCCTGAAATCGATAATAATCTTGGGTGAATATTTATTTGAAAGAAAATTAAAATCGTTGATTATATAACCAGACACCGCATTAACGTTAGGTAATATTATAATCAACAAATTGTATTTATTCTGGTAACTGGAATATTATACAAACAATCGTTACAAGCACGATAGATTCAGTAATTGTAGAAGGTTCGTGTGCTTCTGGGATCACAACCAAAGGTTTGGTAAAGTTAAATCAGACAGACGAAGATACCAAATTCATTTTATTAGATGTAAAAATAAATAATCCAAATTTTTTAACTATCTTTAAAATTTTTGTTATTAAAAGTGATACAAATTTATCAATCAAAGTAATCATCATTGTTATGGATAACTTTGACCGTTGCAGGCAGTTGATGAATTCCATCTTGAAAAAAATCTGGCTGTTTAGAAGTCAAAAAATCCTCAAGCCATTGTGGTATGGCATCCATTATTGAAAGTGTGTATCACACAAGGCATGCTGCATTGACATAAACAAATAATAATTAGTTGGAGCAATGTCTGCTGATTACACTGGACGCTCTAAGATTTTTCATCCAAGCTTCATTATGCTGTCCGTTTTTTTGAAGTTATATGTAGCTTAGCGTTCTCATGCAACAATCAAAAGTTCCTTTCCCACTAAACGGCGTTTTTAGTCAAAATGCTGACTCAATCGGATTAATTGGTCTTTGTAACAATCGGCCGCAACTGTTTTACCGACTTCCAACAGGTCATAGTATATCACGCGCTTAATATCCAATAAATTTAGAGCATTATTTTTTCCGAAACAGGTTGAGTTGTTGACTGATGTTGATGGTTCTTCAGGATACACTCATAACGTTTTACGCTTCCGCTTAAATACATGTATATTAAATCAATTTCTCATCTCAACTTTCTGTAAGAACGACTTTCGATCCTGTCTATTAAGAAATAAAAGACATGTTACCATTCTTTGATTTTTATTGGATTGAGTGAGTTCATGTGGGCTATTTCTGATTGATCTTCTTGAAAACGTGATGCTATTTAATAAATAATATAAATATTAATTGGAGATTGAAATATTAGAACAACCGTATTAGTTATATAAAATATTAACAATTTTTGATTATTACTTATTTGTACAGATCATAATTTAAAATTTATTTATTCCACCTTTGATGAATTTTTTCATATTTTTTATTGAAAAAATTATCTGAAAAATATTATTGTTTTATTTTAGTTTTTCGAAAAAAATAAAAATTGATTTATATTTATGAAAAAATCAATAAAGTATTTTTTCTACGAAAAATACTCATTCTCGGATGCTCACCTGCCTCGGAAAGATTCTAAATTTTCTTTGGATTTTTATGTTTTCTATTAAGTACCAACAAAACTTGATTTATTTTCATAATAAAATCCTGACATGCTTAATTTTTACCTAATGCGAATGTATTCTCCGCGTTCAAGATCATACAGAGCTACGATGAAAATTCAAGTAATCCGAAATTTGTTTGATCTGAGTGATTTTCAAGGTCATAATAAATCTGATTTATGAGAATTATGCTGCCTTGGTAAAAGAAAATTTTTTAAAATTATTTAATTTTATTGAAAACATTTCTTAAATTAATTACATAAAATTTCAATAATATTTTCCAAAGAAATTCAAGAAACAATAAAGAAAGCATAAATTATAATTTATAATTATTTTAAATAAAATTATGAAAGTAAATATTTTTATATATTATGGTAAGAGAAATTTTTAAAAATTAAAAAATAAATAAAAATCATAAAAATAAATTATAAAAATTATAAAATCATTTAAATTGATTTTCCTGATCTTAAAGATAATTAAATCAATCTAAATGTAGACAGAAAATAAAATAAATTTATTGAATTTTTAATAACGTTTACAAAAAAAACTGCTAAATTAATATAAAAAATTATATTTTCTGGTTTAGATTAATTTTATTAAATATATTATATTAAAAGTTGCTTATATACAATAAAAATATCTTATTTTATTCACATTCATTTTCAATAATATCACTAAAATGTAATAGAAAAATAATATATTAAAAAACTAATTATTTGAAACAATTAATTAAAACAAAATATCTATTGACAGAAATATAAATAAATCAACGTTCAATTTTCTTAAATATTTATTCTTAAAAATTACTTTCATTTGTTTTATTTTATTATTATAATTTTAAAATTATTCCAGACAAATTTAAACAAAATCTAAGGTTTTAAGTAACACTTTCAAAATTTAGAATGCAAAGTAATGAAAAAATATAATGAACAATATTTTTAAAATAAAAAATGTCAACTAAAATATATCAGGTGGGACCATAAGGTCATTAAGATGGTCATTACTTTGATTAGTGTATCTTTTCTGTTTATGTGTGAATAAATATTCAAAATTGTTTAAAAAGGCTCATTTTTGACTCTCACTTAATATTTATAAAACACTCTTATGTTAGATTTTGTGTATGATATTACTCACTGAAGGTTTTGTGTGAGGGAGAATGATAATTAATAATTAAAATAATGATACTTTAAATCCCAAGACTATTGAAAGTAAATTAATGATTCACAAATCCAAAAAATCAGGTATAATTAATATAAGACCCCTTTAAAATTAGTTATACAGCTTTATATATCAATAATAATGATAGTAATAAATAAAAAAATAAGCAGTTGGTAACTCAGCAACCTTGAAAATGTTGAAACCCTTTCGTGACCTTCAAAACGATATTTATAGGTTAAAAATAAATTATGAACCTTTTCAATTAACATTATTAAGTCTTTTACAGGCTGCTTTGTTGATGAATAACAAAATATGTTACCAATGAGATGACAAATTTCTGCTATCAGACTATTGTCGCACGTTTTGATTAATTCAACATTCAATTATGATTACTTAAGCTGTCATGAAGATATCACTTATTTGATTGTGGTTCTCAATTACAAATTATTATTAATTATTTATATAAAAAGTTTTTTGATTGGTGAAAGAATATTTATTATATTTTATTTTTCAATAATAATAATAATAATAATAATAATAATAATAATAATAATAATATTTACGCCAATAATAATATAGAGAATCTGTAATTATTGAATCATTTTATTTGAGCGTGACAGTATATGTAATCTTAATTAAGATAATCAATTTTATTAATAAAAAAGCTATTTTATATAAAAAATCAGTAAACATAAAAGAGAGAGCTAAATGCTTTTTATACTACGTATCTCAGCATTATCAGTTGAAAGAAAATTTATAATAATATTTCTCCTAACAATCCGAAAAAAATACCAAAAATAAGCTAATACTTCTGTTTAATTTAATATATATATTTTTAATCCTCAATTAAGAAAGCCAGGAATTAGGAAGAAATATACATAATCCCTTAAAAACAACAAGCGTCCTGTAATTTAATATCAGATCGTATCATGGTAGGATCATATATGATTGTGTATTTTTGGATGGAGTCAATTATCATATTTCTGACTAAATTTGGGAAGCAGCAAAATTCAATTCTTTTCATTATGATGTGGTGGTCATCAAAATGTATAAAATATTCAAATCTGTCCTAGGTCTTTTTAATACATTATAGACGCTGGGTATCATTTTCAAATGGAAGAACTTTATTATCACGAAAACCTTGAGAAAGCTTTGGTTATCACTGATGACTTATCAGGTATGGTAAAAGTAGTCGTTGGAGAATAAATTCAACACATAAATTTGGCATATGAATTCTTCATCTTAGATATAAAAAATATTTAATTGTAAATCTGTACCGAATATCATGACGAAAGATAATACCTGGATCTAACCATTTTTTACTGTATCAACCTCAGCCGAAATATAAATAAATAATGCATTGGGATGAAGCAATGTCATTCTCGGCACCATTTACAAATATTATTTCAAAAATATTATTAAATTAAAAAACATTTATATTCATGGATTAATTGGAAATGAAACTTGAAAAACTACAGGAAAGTAAACCACTGGCATATAAAAATACGTTGACGATGTCTTATTAATGTTTGAGGGAGAAAATAACATTGATCTCTATCTTCGAGGAAGAGTCTACATAAAAATGTAAAATTCACCATAGAGTAAGGGAAAGATAAATAACTAACATTTCTAGACGCTGTTATCAAAAATGTGAAAGGGACAATAAATTAGAGACCATTAGGGATAGAAAAAGAATGGATACAGTGAAGAAAATAAAAAAAATAAAAACATAATAAAAGGATTAATTTTTAAAGTAGACTATAATGTAATTAAATTCAAGACTATAAGTACCAGACTATAAAGAGATAGATAAGGAACTGGATATTATTAAAGAAAAATTATCAAAGCATTTATATCGAGATGAAAAAGATCATCCATGATAAAACTAAATGATTTATAACTGAAAGAAAATGAAAAAATATTTAATATATTATTAAGATATATAATATTTATTTATTTTATATAAACAGCGTTGGCTGACTTTACAATGTTCTGATCATTATTATGAGCAATTTTCTATTGGGTTGGCAATGAAGTTCGTTCAATTTTTAATTTTGGAATTTGTAAATTGAATCTCCATAAATTAATCTTTCAGATTTTGTTTAAATAATATAATGGTCTTAGGCGATAATTTAAATATCATTATGGAAGATAAAAAACTGCATTTTCGTCATATTTTATTGTTTTATTTTTGAAAAAGGTAAGTATTATATTATTTATAAATTTTAAATTAATTTTAAAAAGGTAACAAGCCTCGGATGCACAGAGGAAAATATCAATACGAGTATGCACAAAATAGTTTACTAAATTCAGTATGGAGATTTTGGGCGCCCATTTCAACGACCATCTTACAAACATCCAAATGCTATTGAGTCTATATCGAAAGGAATCCATCGAACACGGTTCGGAAAATCGTAACAATACTAAAGACGTCACAGAAAATACTCTGTCTAGTCTATGAATTATTTCGCTTCTAATTGTCAAGGTAACGCATAAATTAACGAAGGCCAATTTATTGGCACTTATATCAATATTTGATTCATTGCTGAAACGGTAAAAAAACCATTCATCTTGAAGCAATTGGCTACCATTGATGAAAAGTGAGTCCACAAAATGTTGTGTGGTCTTCCAGATGAGCCTCCAAAATCTTCACCAAAGGCAAGAATGAACCCCAAGAAGGTCATGCTTTCTGTTTTGTTGAATTTTAAAGGTGTAATTTATTAAGAGCTGTTATCTTTCCAAACAATTAAGTCGGGTGTGTACTATTTCCAATCGACAAAGGTGAACAATACAATCCACTTAAAGCATACAAAGTTGGTAAATTGGAAGGGTGTTGTCTATCATCACTACCATTCCAGGCCTCATATATCTTGCTACGTTTTGCCTCCTCCTCCATACTCACCAGACTTGGTTCCTACTGATTATCATTTGTTCTAGTCATGTCAGAATTCCTTGAACGGGAAAACTTTCAATGACAATGAGTCTGTTAAAAGACACATTGACATTTTTAATCAATAAGCCCCAGCAATTCTACTAATGAATTTGGCGGAAAGATGGAGAAAGATCATTAATAATAATGGTGAACATATAATCGATAAAATTTGTTTTTATCAATTAAATATTTTGATTTTATCTTTTCATTGAAAAGTACACGAACTTTCTTGCCATTCCAATATTTTCTCGCATTTTCACCTAATAGAGTAGGACGTTTTTAAAAAATTAAGGTTGTACCTTTTGAATTTTTTTACCACTATCTTCCAGAAAATGGTCATATAAAATAATGTACCGATTTAAAGGGTTGTTACATCTATTTTTTCGAATTCCACCTTAAATTTCAGTCATGATTAATAATTTCACATAAAAATTAACAAAATAATTATTAAAAAAATTTAAATTTAATTTTCATCGAAAAAATCAATATAAATTAAATGTACTGGTGCACTTTTTTATTTTAAAAAATCACAAAAAATTACCCATATAGGTCTTGGGGACCATATCTCCATATCCGACAGTTGTCATTGTTACAATGGCCCACCACAAGCCTTGAGGAATAGAGTTGAAGTCGTTGTATTTATTATTTTGGAATCTTTCAGCATAGTACATGAGAGCAGCAAATATAACAATAAAAACTATGAGGAAGAACACTAATAAGATCAGCTCTTTCATAGAGGCTCTGAACGTGTGAAGGAGAATGTTGAGACCGGAAATATGTCTGGTCAATTTAAACAGTCTCATAATTCGAATGATACTGAAAAACTCCAGCACCTCTAAGTTCTGAAACCTTTCACTGATCAGTTCAGTGTTGGACAGTACAATATCAATGAAAAAGGATGCCAGTGCCAGAATGTCAATGATATTTATTGGAGACTTTATGAATTCCAGTTTTGTGGGAGCTGAAAGAAATCGGACCAAGATTTCAATGACGAACCAAGAATTGCAAATGGCTTCAATATAGGAGAAATATTTGTGTGATTGATAAAAAGAATTGACAAGGAACCATGCCGTGATATTCTGTTTGTAGATATCATCGGAAATGATGGTGAGGGACTTATTAGTGATTGTCGGAATCCGGAACCTGGGAGCAGTCTTCAGACAAAAGGAAAGAATTGAAAAAATAATGAATGATATCGATATAACGGCTATTATCTAAAATGAGTTAAAATAAGATGTAGGCATAGATAAGCTCATGTCTAAATTTTGTCATTTTCATTGTGAGATAATAAAAAAGGATGAACTATTTTATCTGGGAAATTTTCTCATTGTCAAAGAAAATAAAATATAAACAAAGATCTTTAATTTATTTATTATTCCCTTTTATATTTTGTACATAAATTCAGGACAAAAAGTTTTTTTTGATTATCACTTTTTATTTGAACGGTTACTTGTTGACATTGTTTAATCACAACAATACTTTATTCTCACTCACGTGATTGACACACAATATTCAAACATGGCCACAAAAGCGTAATACAAAAAATCCGGAACCACACTTTATATATTGTGGTATATAATAGAAAAGTATTATATACATAACGTTAACCAATACCGTTAACAAAAAAATTATGAAGATAAAAACATGTATGAGTGCAAACAAATTCATTATTTTTAACATAGAGATCCAATTAAAAAAATATGATCAAATGCTATTTACGTCTTTAGTAATTGATGGAGTTTCCTATAGTCTTGATATCGTTCGCAAGTCTTACTGGAAAGGAACGGGCAAGATTAGGTAAACATTGTTTTGGGATCTGATAACATAGAGTTTTAAAGATATGTAGCTCCAATCGGTCAACATTAGACCATTCATTTTTCTAATGGATTTTAATCTGACCTTTGTAGAGGAAGGTGTAACATTTTTTATCCTTTTATCGCAATCCAAATTTTCACCCTGTGACTTCTGATTAATATGACGACTGGCATTGATTTTCGAAAACTAATGCATCAATTATAGTTTCGATTGATGTAGTCGCGATTCTTAAAATATTCTCTAGATTTTCATCCAATATTCTGGTTCTCATTTTGCTCTTTGTGTGTTTCATTCTTGAAAATAATTCTCAAAAGAAAAGTTCACAAGTTATGTTCTTCCAAATAATGATGACATGAATAACACGTGATTGTGGAGTACAAGATTTTAATTTTTGGGGTAAATATAATTTGTAAAATTCCAACAAATAGACGTTATTAAATTTCCCTTTACGGGACCACTTCTATAGATAATACCACCTGAATGTAACGTTTTGAGTCCAATATTTCTTTGATTAAAATTAGGCGGGATTTTCTATTATAGGCAATTTCTGCTCATACCATAAGACCACCTACAACTAGTCGATTATACTCCTAGATACAACTGTCTTTGAATCTTTCAGCTGGAAGCCTGTGTACCAATATTTAGATATTCCAAGATAGCTAATTTTAGTGTCCATGACAAATCTTTTTCAGTTTATCAGAAAAAGTTCGAAGAAGATGAATAACAGATGCTAATCTATGATGATCCCTATCAATCACAACACGAGTTCGCGCAATTGTTAAATGTTGGTAGAAAAATATAGAAATATAATATTAGAAAAAATTAAAATTTTCTTGGTTTTTTTTAAAATTTACTTTTATAGGAGCAGTATTTTGTTGTTCTTAATTTCCTAATGATAGTTTTATTTACGTTTATTTAGGGCTTTTCCTTTTCGTAAAACCTTTTTGATTTTTAATAGATTATATTTGTTTTAAATAGCGACACAGTTATGTAATATGTAATTATTTATCCCAAAGTAATTAAATGAATCCGACATTTCTCATGAGAGATCAGATTAAATGTTCCTAAATATTTCTAATTATTCCTAATTCAAAATCGAAAATAAATATCTTTTATTTATTTATTTTCAAAAATATAAATTATATATTTAAAAAAAAAGAAAAATTAATTTAAATACGGAGAAATGATGTCCCACACAATTCTCCTAAGATACATTCATAAATGGATGTTCGACCGAAATTAAATGGGCATATGTTATATATTTCCTTTCAGTATTGATTCGGGAAAATTCGCGGAGGAGCAAATAAAACTAAAAATCTCCCAACTGTGCCTTCTGAGACCTATTTCCCGTCTGAGGGTACATGAAATTCTCATAAAATACCCCAAGAATTTCACATTTTGACTTAATTATTTAATGTCATGGAATTATTTGGGACTGCTAAAATTGTATGTCAGATGTTTTGTCATTTATTATGTTATTTCCGAATCTTCATTTGGTAATAATTATTAAACTAAATTATTATTAATTAATGACTTTTTATACACAGAATTTACTGACTAATTAAGTTAATTGACTTTTGTAATTAAAGTCAATCCGATTATTTTCAAAACAGGTCACATGAAGTCAGCTGAAAAATATATGATTAAAACTTATCCTTATGATAATAAAATTATTATTATTATTATTATTATTAGCGATAATAGGTATTTTTTAATATTCATTTTCTATTACTTTCTTACTTTTATTTTTTATATTATTAATTTTAATTTTGATTAAGATATGCGAAAATGCAGTATGGTTATATATTGTTTTAGAAAATAATTTATAAATTTAATTAATAATAATTTAATAATTTAATAATTAATAATAATAATAATTTATTAATAATTTAATAATTTAATTTAAATAATTTATAAATTTTGATGAAAACTAAATGTCTACTTCTTTTAAATTTTCCACCTTCATGATATTCAAACAAACTTGATATTTCTAAAATTATTAATTACTGAATTTTATAAACAAAAATTTGTGGTATATCCTTACATAATACCCTTACATAGAATAAAAACAATTTGTTTTATAAATTAATATATCTTCAAAAGAATTACAGTAAAGAATATAAGATGAAAATTAAAAAATAATATAAGAGAAAGCCAATATTAAATATTGTTATATTCTTTTATTTGTATTCAATAAAAATTGAAAAAAAATAAAAAAAATAATATATTATTTTACAAAATTATTTCTAATTCTGACTTTTATCATAGCTTTTATTTTTTTTATTTTTTTACTGATATTTAAATTTAAAATAATTTTTTATAATTCATAAAATAATATATATAATTAATATCATATTTTCACAATAAGCTTCCACTATTTTTTCCACCAATTCAATCTTAAATATTATGAAAAAAATATCTTTAAATAGAATAATAATTAACAAATGCTTACACTAATATTTCTGAATTCTTATTGGTTTTAATATATTTCCTTCAATATTAAATTTTAATTAAATATAATGAATTATTAATAAATAACAATTAAAATTGATATAGGCAAATATTGATATCCAAGAAAATTATAAGTGATTCTGGAATTGTGACAATTATTTATTTATTTATTATGGATGCCACATTTCCCGATGAAAGGTTTCTAAAATGAAGACTAGTGAACGATAAAAAAATTATTAATTTAATGTTATTTATTTTATTTTTAGTGAAATCGTGACACACTAAAAAATTTGAAAGTCTTAACCGTTAAATTAAATCGATTAAACAACACCACAGTGATTATCAAATTAACAAAGCTTCAAATGTCAATACTGACTAATAATGTCTGTATACACCTGAATCACTCCACAAATGCAGACTCCAACGTATCACAATTATTATGGCTTATGGCCCAATAAATGCGGAACCTATAGTTGAACCTTTTTAATTCGTAAAAAAAATGATTTTTTTGTTTGCCAATTTTTTCGCCATTTTTGATATTTTTATTTAAAAAAATATTAAAATATCATATTTTAATTGATGGATTTCAAAATGAGATATAATTTATTACTCCAGTTTAATTTTAAAAGATCGTAAAACATTTACAAACATTAACTATTGAAATCACACATGTCATGTGACTACTTAATTTTACACTTGATTCTTCTATAAATCGCAATATTACATTGTATAAACTAGAATCAATATATTTTTATAAAAAATCAAATAGGGAAAAAAGACCCGAATTACTGATGAAACTAAAGTCAGGTCATACCATTAAACCTTTACTTGGTGTCAGTGCTTATTTGATAGGGAAATTTTCATAATGATATTTAATCAATAAAGTTAAGTTTCATATGTTACAAATATATTTTTATTTCTCCTACTTCCTATTATATTATATAAATAACTAATTACTGGATACCACATACAAATGAAATAATTTCCTTTTTATATGACAACATAATCCCAAAGCAAAACTTCCTGCAACTTCAGTCCCAATTGTAACGTGAGAGTAAAATGACCGACCGCAAACACTTTATTTATACTTTGAAAGTGGAAAAAATATTTTGTTCTTTATTCCAATATCTTTTCAACTTTATTGTTAATGTTTTAAACGAAAAGTGAAAGTTTATTATATCTAATAATAATAATAATAATAAAATATTAATGATAATAATAATAATAATAGTAATAATAATAATGATAATAATAATAATAATAATAATAATAATAAAATAATAATAATAATAATAATAATGATAATGGTTTAAGAACCTCTCTAATAAACACTGTAAAATCCCGAGTATAAGCTGCAACCCGTATTAGTTGCAGATGACATTTTATAAAAATTTATTTTTTAGTCCTATAAACTGCAGTATTAGCTGCACCATTTACGTTGAAAACACATGATTTTAAAATCAGCAACCTATCATTAAAAAAATATTTCACTTTGACAATAACCATTTTTAAAATTTTTTATATTGTTTAAATTGTTTATTGCACTGTTTTTAATCCTTGATTAAGATGGATAACGATTCTGAACAAAAACAAAAGAAACAACGAAGATCTTTTAGTTCAGCAAAGAAAAAATAAATTATTGAATTAGCTCGTCAGTTAGGAAACATACGAGAGGTTGTAAGACATTTATGATATTAATGAAACTGTTATTCGACAATGGATTGCCCAAGAGTCTGTTATCAAAGCAATGAATCCAAATCGAAGATCTTTGCGTGGTGGTAACGCTAGATATCCGGAATT
>JBBMKC010229494.1:0-11620 GCA_037834085.1 Bipalium vagum | reverse complement strand
ATAATAGTGATAACGATAATAATAATGTTTTTTTTTATTTTGAGAAAAATATTCGCTAAGTACTTAATTGATTTTTGTATGACTTGTATTCAGTAAATGTCAGACAAATTAAATTATATTTTAATAATTTTTTTTTAATAATTTAAATGCAGTCATAAATTTAAAACTTTAAAGCAAAATGTTATATATAATTTTAAAATATTTTTCAGTTACTTTACACTTAAAGATAGTTTTGTTTTTTGGAAAATATTATATATAATAGTCTTCAGTTTGTTACCCTCAAGTCTTTTTCTTTGAAATGCTTGAGAAAACTGTATGTGGTTATGAAATATTTCTAAATTTGCCTTACTGATGCAGCATTACATTATAATGTGATGATGTCTTCTCAGCTTTGACGTGAAACTTTCTAAAAATTTCTTTATCAATAATAAAAACTTTCCTCATCTTTTTTCACTTAATATCTCTCTAAAGGGTGTTTCCGTAAAATACTGACAGGCATGAATATGAAAAAATATCTAGAAATTAACTTGAAATATTTTTGAGTAACATTTATTAAAATACACTATTTAACAATACAAATGCGAAAGACACAAACTGAAATCAATTTCCTCGCCCAAATAATCGAACGTTCGATTTCAGTTTGCCGTAAGTGTCTGGATTTCCGTTTGGCTGATGTTATTTGCTTGCTTATGCCATTTATTCCTGAACTCTTTAAGGTTGGCTGTTTTAAATTTTGTTCCTTTGATCTTAGATTTTATATTGGCCCAGTAGAAATCAGTTGGACGTAACCCCGGACAATTTGGTGTATTGGTTTTTTTGGAGCTGTAGTTCTTGCTGTAAAATTTTTGAACTTGTATACTGTAATGGCAAGTTTCCAAATCTGGCCAAAATAACACATGACAGTATTGGGCTCAATAAATGGAACCAGCAGCTTTTCTAGGCACTCCTTAACGTAAATCTCGCTATTGGTTGTTTCTTTGTGTACAAATTCTTTACTTTTTTATTTTCATATTTTAGTGGTATGAATCTTCTTTGCGTCGCAACATAAAATGAGTGAATTTGAGTGACGTCAGCGACGCAGTATATTTCGTCATCAAAATACAACCTTCAAATTTTGTTTAAAAATCAGCGTAACTTTTTTGGCGACCACAGGTTTAGTTACATCTCTGTCTGGGACGTTTTCAATGTTTTCAATACAGCTCAAATTTAATTTCTTTACAGTTGATGTCAACCTTTCTACTTTATTCGCCACGATGCGTACCAATAAGTTCAGATATCTTTGAAATGTTCCTGTAATTTTCTTTGCAATTTCCTTATTTACTGCACATGATTTTCTACCAGAACCATTTTCTTTCGATGATCAATGTTTTCCGATAATTGGCCAAAAATATTCTGCAGTGTTGAGCGAGGAAATTTTAATTGGTTGAAGATATTGCATTGAAAAATAGTTGTTTTGTAAGTACAGGGTGCGGCAAGTCACTTTACAACTTGTTTTGTTAATAACTTTTCAATTACATGACATAACTAAATAATTTAAAGAGAAATGAAAAACATTTTCATCAAAGTTTTTTTTTATTCACACATGGAAGATAATATCAGTTAAGTGGCCACCATTATTTTGTATACAAGAATGTGCTCTTTTTATTGAATTTTCCATAACTCTTGCTAGGGTTTCTTGCGTAATTTGTGTAATTTCATGATTAATGTTGGCTTTAAGCTCTTTCAGATTACTTGGTTTATTGAAATAAACTTTTTCTTTTAAATACCCCCAAAGAAAATAATCAGGAGCAGTCAATTCTGGAGATCTTGGTGGCCATGGTAAATTTCCAAATTTTGAAATGATTCTGTTTGGAAACTGCTCTCGCAAAATAGCCATTGTAAGTCGTGCTGTATGGGCCGTGGCACCATCCTGTTTAAACCATATGTTGTTTCCTTCTTCCAGCTGCGGAAACAAAAAATTATTAAGCTTTTCCCGATATCCCTGGCCGTTAATGGTTTTGGCATTGCCATTGTCATCTTCAAAAAAATAGGGGCCGTAGATTTTGTCAATTGTGATTCCGCACCAAATTGTCACTCGTTCTGCTTGAAGAGGCGATTGCTGAACACGATGGAGATTCTCTGTCGACCAAAATCTGCAATTTTGCTTTTCAAAAATCCGCTCAAATGGGAATGAGCCTCGTCACTCATCATCAAATTTAAAAAAAAATTTTCGTCATTTTCATATTCTAACAAAATTGCATTACTGTACCCTAATCGTAACGCCAGGTCATCAGGATGCAATTCTTGGATCATTTGAATTTTGTAAGGATGCATAAATAAATCAATCTTCAAAATTCGGCGGAGTGTACGATTAGATATTTGAAGTTCATTAGAACGTCTTCTTGTTGATGTTTCTGGTTTTTCAGCAACACTTTCCCTGACTGACACCATGTTTTCCTCACATCGTTGATTGCGTGGTCTTCCAGTACGAGGAATATCAGCGACTGACCCATATTTCTCAAATCTAGAGATTAAAGAATATATTGTTGGCCTTGAAGGAGGTGTTTTAATTCCATAAAAAAGTAAAAAAAATATAGAATGTATAAACCTACCAATTTTTTTTGAAACACCCTATAATTCTATCTTCACAAACGATTAACACATTAATAAATACACTGTCATTAATACCCTTATTTTCCACAAAAATCTTTCACCTTTTTTTATTTTTATGATTTTCGACTCGGTACAAAAGTAGTTGAAACTGCTCGAAAAGTTAATGAAGTTTTAGGCCACTTTATTACCAAAAGTTCCGTAGTGGTAATTAATCTCTTGAAGATGTGGAACGATTTGGTCGTCCTTCCAAACTTGATGAGAAGGATTTAAAGGCTCTAGTGGAAATGGATACAGAAACAACAGTAAGAAAATTTGCCAAAAGTGTAAATTTCAGTGCTGAAACCTTTTCCAGTCATATGAAGCCAATAGGTAAGACAAAAAAGCTGGACACGTGATGTCACATGCGCTAATCATAAAAAAAACAAAATGACGCGTTATAAAATATGTTCAGAACTCATTTTGAGGTTATGTGATTGCTTTACAACTATATTAAACGTTCAGGATAGTGGTTAGAAATCTGTGAATTTTCCAAGTACTTCCCAAAACCGAGTCAACACGAAAAAGGATAATGGTTACAGTATGGTGGTATTAAAAAGGAATCACAAAGATTACCTAGAAATGGGAGAAATGATAAAAGCAGAGAAATACTGTCTTAAAATTGAAAAGAATGTACCTAGCATTAATCAATTAAAAGGGTACAATTTTATTGCATGACAATGCCCAATTGCAAATAGCAAATCAATATATGAATAAACTGAAAAGCCTAAATTAATAAAAATTCTGCCAAATGAACCTTACTAGCCCAGTCTCTCGCCAACTAATTTACATTTATTCAAACATTTACAAAATTATTTAAATGAAAACAAATTTCAGAACGAAGAGTTGTTTTAAAGAGATTTGAACAGTTCGTTGCCTCCAGGTCTACCAAATTCTATTGCACAGGAAAGGGAAATCTAAATTCACTGGCAAGTGTATAAACCATGGTGATTTTTATTTTAATCAATAAACCTTTTGTTTCGACTGAATTATGCTGTTTTAAAATGAATGTAAAAAAACGTACAAAACCCCTTGAACATTTGATTATTTTGTTATTTGATTAAACTTTGTATTATTTTAATTATGTATATTGTTTAATAGTGTACGGTTCAGAATACTTCCGTAAGTATTTATTTATTACTTAATTTTAGATGACGTACAGTGGTGTGCAAAAATTTAAGGGACCATAAAATTATCATCATAAATTAAGTAATCATCATTTTATATCAATTACAAAATTCTACGATTTGTTTAAGTCAAGTAATCGTTTAAAAACAGTTGTTATATGTCACAAAAAAAATTCAAATTATTTATCTTTATTTTGGTGCTTAATCAAAAATCATGGTTATCTAATGTTCATCAATTAATGATTTGAATAAAATTAAATAATTTAATAAAGAGATAATATTTAATAATTATTTTAAATTTATTTTTATAATTATTTTTTATATAATTTTTTATATAATTAATGTTTTTAAAATAATATTCTACATAATAATTATACGTCCAATAATTTATAAATTTCAAAATTGATTGCAGGAAAAAAAATTACTTTAAAATTCGGAATTACTAATTGATAGTAATTTGGGTATCTGTTAAAAATAAAAAGAAAATAATTAAATAATAATGAAAAATTTAGGTAGAATTTCCAAAGATTTGTCAAAATTCATTTCCGATTTTTTTTCGCAAGAGTTTGAAGTATTTTTATTGGAAACTATTTGCTATCTTATATTTACTTTGATAAATTGTTGAAATAATTTTCAAAATTTTTTCTATTATTTACTTGTTTTAAATGATTTTTTCAGAAATTATTTTCAATGTTTCAACATATTTGAAAGGCACAGTTTTATTAATTTGAAAAAAACTTGGAAATTTTTTCGAAAATATTCTTAATATTTTTTTATTGTTGTTTAACAGAATGAATTTTTTAAAAAAATTATAAAAAATATTACACTAAAGTTGATTTAAAAAATAAAAGTTATATAATAAATAAATAATAATATTTGACAAAAAATTGAACAATTACGTGTGAAAAGTTAAACTTTAGAAAATATCGATAATTATAATTATAGGATGAAAATTAATTATAATAATTATTTTTAATATTCTAAAATGATATTTTTTTATTTCATATTCTAATAAGAATAATTTTCACAACAATTACTCCAATTTTAAAATTAAAAAATTATATTTTATTAATTAAAATATAAATGTGATTAATCGATTGTCTGGTAATAATTTCATTTTATAAACAAATGAGAATAGAAAATAGATCAGATGAATTGATTTATTCTAAATGTCTGCAAATTCTGATGGCAGAAAACCTGTTCAAAGTAAAAGAACCATTCAATTCTGTGAGTAAAAGTTCTGTAGAAGATTTTCATCAAAATAAAAAATCCGATGCAAATTAAAAACTGTATCTCTACACTTTTTGAAAATAGTTTTTAAATTATTAATTATCAAATATTAATCTAAAAGTATCGTTTGGTTACTATTTTTATCTCTAAATAATATAATATTATATAAACACTGCAAATGAAAATGTAGCATGTTTCAATATTTTTCTAATATACTAGACTTGTGGGGGATACTTGCTCGTCATGTGTTGGCGAAGGGAAACAAAATCAATCTATCCAAAATTCTGTAATTCATTATTGGCAGGATATCAATAATAGCATCTTGCAAGCATTGGTAAATTCCAAGCCAAATAGAATTTATCAAACCATATATTCGCATAGAAGCTCAACTAAATATTAAAATTTTAAAAATATTAAAATGTTTAATTTTTGATGATTACAATTATTTTGTAAAGTGACTTACCTCTTCTTCCGTGGCCAGCAATCAGTCCCGATGATAACCCCATTGAAATGTGTGGGGGCGCATGAAACACCAACTTAATCATATGCTCATAAAATCAACTAAATATTCAGCAAGTGTCAGGATTTGTGGACCACTAACATGGGAGAAGACAATTATTGGTACAGCCTTGTAGATTTTATGGATAATCAATAATCTATGCAGCCGGAGGATATACCAAATATTAACAATATATTGTTTTCCGTATATAAATATAATATACATACAATGTAAATGTTGTAGTATTTTTACTGAACAATTTAATGTATCAGACTGTATATATAATAAATGAGGCAGAATTTATAATGTTAATTTATATATTGTAATATTATATCATAATACAAAATCTTGAAAGAGACCATGGAAAATATTTAACTTTAAAATATACAATTTCATTATATAATTTATCTAATAAAAGATATAAAATGTGAATAAAACGGTTTATTTTGAAAAGAAAATTCAATTATAATATAAAATTTCATTCATCTACTTGTAAAAAGGCTTGAGAGAAATTTTGAAATGAGTTTTTTCTTCTGGATATAGGCAGTTTTATGTAATTACGGGGGGCAAGAATTTTCATTCTTCATCATCTGTTTTGCATATTCGATAAATATTTGAAAAAATAATATTTAAAATTATTTAATAAGATCAGTATTTGATGCACATTGGTGCCTCACAATCTCATAAGAAGGAAAGCCTATTATTCCCTGCATAAAAACAAGAAAAATCTACCATAAATAATATTAATCTATAAATAAAAAATTTATTTAATTGACGTGAAATTTATTTTTTCTTGTTCTCTTGATGAATTGAAACATAAAATCCAATTTTTTCATAACTTTATTTTTTAAATAATTTTAATTGTTAATATTTTTTAATTTTTAAATTAATTATTGTTTCCTTTTCCAAAATGGCTTATTTAACAATATATACTTCTTCGTGTAATGATTAGAATTACAATTACTTTATTTATAAAATTTAAAGAGAGAATTTTTAAAGCTTAGAAATATATTTTGTACATTAAAATATAAGATATGTTGCTTAAAAAGTTATGGCCATTGAAATAGACTCAAACACAAAATACCGTTTTTTGAATAGTAAATTCAATTTAAAATGGTTTTTACGTAATTCATTACAAGAATATTGATTTAATAAACTGAAAAAACTTAAAGAATTTTATACATATCTATTGCATAAAAGAAATTAATATTTGGTCCACATTCCCTTATTTTTAAGAAGTATCTGTACTCCTGATTACATGATTTTGAAAGAATTTATGACTGCCTGCTGAACATTTTTGTTGGTATGCCACAAATACTTTATTTTCTTCATCATTTCACATTTTGTGGTCACTATTTCTAGAGCGAGCTGATCTTTCCAAGCCTTCCAAACATTTGCTATCAGATTCCTGTCAGGAGAATTACCGAGTCAGTCCAAAAGTGTTATTTTTTCTGCATTGTGATATTTTTGAATTACATTAGCTCTGTGACAAGTTGTTCCATCAGGCATGAACTGATATTGTTCACGATCAGGAAACCAAATTCATAACTGAGGCCGTAATTCATTCTGGAGCAATTGCAGGTACTGTTGCGAATTCATGTTGGCATCCACAAAATAAAGTTTTCAAACCCCTATCGCAGATATAATGAACCATTACTTGGGTCGGATGTTTATCTCTTTGGCTTTCACATTGGGGTAAGTATCTTTCATTTGATCGATCACGAACAAATGTAATACGGTCATTGTTAAGCACGATCGAGCTTTCATCCGAGAAACAAACCTGAAGTAAGAAATGAAACCGATTTAATGAAAACCGTGTTGTAGAAATTTATTTTTATTTACTTTTGACCAAAATGCGTCTCAGTAGTCTTTTTATTTTAGTCCCCAAGCTAGTCTCTTCTTTATCATGATTGGTGTTAACTTAGGGTTTATGGTTGTGTGATGGGCAATCATTTTTGATTCTCTCAGCCGTAGTCACACAGTTCTCACCGAAACATTTACATCTGAAGTTATAATTTCTGAGTTTATTTCTTTGATGGGCTTCCTTCGAATTCGCAAAGTATTGCATATTATTGTCTTGTGATCTCTGGCAGTTTTTTTCGAGTTGGTCCATGATACTGAGACTTTAGATTCTGTCAATCTCTATTCTTTTTCTTCACATTTTTGATAGCAGATTTTGATAAATTAAATTTCTTCGCTATGTTGAGTCATGGTTTTTTCTTCCAACAAAACCTCAATTTGCAATCTTGTGCATTCCGAAGTGTTTGGTTTCTTCCCATTTTACCAATTCTGTCAAAAGCATGTAATCAAGAGTGCAGCTACTTTTTAAAAATAAGGGAATGTGAACCAAATATTAATTTCTTTTGTAAAATATATATGTATAATATTTTTTAGGGTTTTCAGTTTAATAAATAATTATTCTTGTATTAATCAATGAATTCCGTAAAAAACCATTTTAAATTGAATTTACGATTTATAAATGATATGTTTTTGTTTGAGTCTATTTCAATGACCAGATACTGTATAAAACTGTGTAAGAACAAATACTTTCTATGCTACTTTAATATCATATCTCAATATTAAAAATATAAATTTTTGTTTAAATTAATCACTAAAAATAATAAATGAAAAATAACATTCAACCATGTTCTGAACAATAATAAGGTGATTAATATAAACAAAATTGTAAATTCTTTTATGGAAAAATTCAAAAACTGCAATTATTAACTTAATTGGAAATTCGCAGTAAATTGTTTAGAAGGATCTGTATCTGCATTTTCTTCTTTTCAAACGTGGCCAAACAGGCATCGAATGTGATCCATGCATAAGAAGTCTTAAAAATACTTCAATACTTAACGTTGTTGAACGATTTTATGAGATTGTAGATAAAGATCAAAAAATGTGACTACCCATGAAATTACTCAACCTTGGCTATTTTTCGTCATTTTTAAAAAAGATTTTCATTTGGAAAAGGTATTTTGATGACGTATTCTTTAACAAAAGCTTTTTAGGAAGTAATTTTATGGCACCATTTGTATCTTTTTAATATTAATTACACTTAACACTAATATAAAAACTTTCGTAACACTTAGCTCGTTATTTTATGTCTTAAAGGTGTTGTAAAATAATTGAACCAAAGATTGCAATAAAACAAAACAAAAGATATAAAAAGATACACAAATGAATGTTCTAATATATTCACGCACAACAATAAACAAATCGATCTTATTTCGCCAAATGTCTCCAACAATCAATGAAAATAAAGCGAATCAAATATAGTATTAATCAATAAATAATTAAAAAATCGAAATTAAAATTTTAAAAGTGTTAATTAATTGTAAAGTGAAAGAAAAGTAAAAATAAAAAAATTGTAAAACTCTCACCGCTTTTGATGATGATGAGTTCAAATGAGTTCACTCATAGACACCATAATAATCCAGAACCCATCGTTGATTTCTGTTACATAACAATTATAAGCATAAAGGTAAAAAAACCTTGCAAATATTAAAACATAGTAATTCTTCTGACAATAGAAAACATTTCTGAAGAAAATAGTAATAGGCCACAACAAATGTCTATATTCTGGCCAGCCCATTGAGAACTTCAACGTCTTTTGTACTGATCAGACGAGTACTCAGTTGTAGACCTTTATTTTTAATTAGGAATGTCAATTCCCTTTTAGGCGCATATTTTTAAATCAGTCCCTAATTGGGATCCTTATATAATCTTGTCAAATCAACGTTCGATATTGTCAAGATTACATCATCAAAGATAAAGAATATTATTTAATAATTATTGCTATTATTAATCTTTGTACTTTACATTATAATTTTTTTAGCATTATTATCATATTACTCCAGACCCTTTAGCTGTCCTTAAAATTCTAAGAGTTTAATGGCTGACTTTGGCTGACCCGACGATATCAATATTTTCAAATAGTTGGAATTTCTTTTATTAAATTTCTGTTTTTAATAATTTTTAATTTTCATTTAATTTTATTCATAATTATAAATTATTGTAATAATTTATATTTTATCATTTCTTGTTTTCTTTATAAAATTCTGATTTTCTTATAATTTTGTCTTTTATTTCATTCAAAAGTTTATTGATAAAAGACTTCCAGCATAAAAATCAAAAAGTATCCCTCATAATATTACCCACTTCATTAATATATTTTCTCTACAATTTCTTTAAAATTTTCTCTATTAAAAATGTGAATTTATTAAATTAATTTTGTCCTTTTTTATCGAAGTGAATAAATGAAAAAAATTGATTTCCAATACCAAAACAATTCAAATATTTTCCTAACGATAACGAAAATAAAAGAAAACGAGATAATTCTCCAAAAACTTTTATCTTGAACTCGAAAAATATTATACAAATAAATTTATTATTAAGAAAATGATTAAAATTGGTTCTAATGAAAATAAAATTCGTATCTTTGGAATTGCACAACATAAGTAACATCCATTACCTTTCATTAAAATAACAATGTAAAAACATCCGACAACCGCTCAAAATTCAATTTTTCGAAATTATCGCTTTATTATATGTGATACCTTAGAGTCAATGATTTTGAAAATATCAAAACGAGTTACAAAGGACAAAAAATTATCGGATAAATCAATTGTTCAATTGAAAAATTTTAAATCTTAAAAATAATTATTCAAATACAGTAGAACCTCTATATAACGAAACCTCTATGTAACGACATCCTCTATGTAGACGCAGTTTGATGCGGTCCGGTAAAAATTTAAGTAATGCAATATAAAAATAACTCCATGTAACTACACTTATTTTAAAAAATATTACACAATGTGTTTTAATATTCAGCCTTAATATTTAATTAACTTCATAATGCAAAATTTAAAATCTAAATTTTTAAACTAAGTTTAAGTGAAAAATTTGAAGTTATTAAAGCTTTCAAAACAATTACCGACAACATCGAATTAGCTAAAAAAATTTATATCCCCAAAACAACAATAATTGAAATTTTAAAATCAAAAAATAAAATAAAAAATGCAATTCAATATGGCCCTGGACCCAAGTGCAAAAAATAATGCCTTGTCGTTTTGAAGATCTCAAAAATGAGATGGTAACGAGATTCAGCAAGTAAGAGCACAAAAATACTCCAATTAATGACCAATTTCTTCAATAAAAAGCATGCGAAATGGCAAATGTAATGGAAATAGATTTATTCCGAAGCAGTAATTTATTCTTCAGGATACAATATATGAAATGCAAGAAGTTGATGATAACAAAAAGATTAAATTACAAAGATATACAAATGAATGTCCGAAAATATTAACCCACAATAATAAGCAAATAGAGTCCAATTCGCAAAATATCATTAGCAATCAATAAATATTAAAACCAAATATAATAAAATCAAATATAATAATAATAATCGAAATTAAATCGAATTTAAATTATCAAATTCATAAAATACAAAAAAGAAAAATAAAAAGAATGCATTTAATTCTCATTTCTTTAGATGGTGATGCTTTTTACATTCGTTAGGTGAGTCCGAATTGGTACGCTCTAACCCCTAACAGCGCAGAACCCGTCATTGGCTCCTGTCACTTAACAATAGGCATAAAGAAATAAATATTACATGTTTCTACTGAAAATGAAAATTCTTCTGACATTTTATATTAATCAGATGACTAGTCAGCCGTAGACCAATATTCTTAATTGGTAATGTCACTTCTCTTTTAAGATACTTAATATTAAATCGATCTCTAATTGCTGAACCTTATCTAATATTGTCAATTCGACCTTCGACATTGTCAAGATTAGACCATCAAGGATTAAAAAAATATATTTAATATTATTATTACTATAAGGAGTGATTCGAACAATTAGTTTGCTTGAATTTTTTAAAATAAGGATCTCACACCTAAATTAACAATTATTAAATGTTTTTAGTTTAAAGTTTTTTAAAAATTATTAAGTTACGGGTTTTTAAAAATTTAAATAAATATTTTAAATAAATTTTTTAAAAGTTACTCTAGACTCCTTAGAGGTCTTATAATTTGAAAGGTTTAAGAGATGTAAGAGAAAGCAAATTATTAGACATGGATTTGTTATGCAACAAGATAATGATCCGAAACATACTGCTAAGCTATGTCAGCAT
>JBBMKC010229483.1:0-11621 GCA_037834085.1 Bipalium vagum | reverse complement strand
CTGGGTCGCTTTAGCAGTGTGAGCCGGTGCTCCATCTTGTTGAAAGACGTAATGACGTCCCGCAGCTACTTTATCCAAGTACTTATAATTATATATTTTCATCATTTTATCGAAAGTTTAGAGGTGGCCCAAAACATATGGACGGCATTGTATTATTTGATTTAAAACATACAAACAAACTTGTAGATTTGTTAATAATTAGCTCCACCTTTTGGTAGAATTTAATATCATTTTAAAACTTTTTTTCGCATCATGAAATCATATTTTAATTTCTTTTTTCATCATTTTTTTAAGCTCCTTTTAACAAGTTTAAAATAACAATTTTATCCTAAATTTTTAAAATTCATAAAAATTCTTCGTATATTGTTCAATTTTTTTATTAGATTTTCTGATGAGATTCTTTGTTTCCACAACGCACGTTTTCGCAAAACCAGTTCCGCGAAGTCTTAAAATTTTTGTGCCGCCTTTTTGCACTGTAAAATGTGATTACGTGATAAAATTGTTTATGTTTTGATGCATGGGCGACCTTCTTTAATTAATAAGTCATTCATTCACCTTCTAGAATTAATGGCAACCCTAGATTATTAGCTATAAGTTCTTTAACGGTCCACCGAGGATTTCTAATATCTGGTCTGGAAAGCCTTGGTTTTCTTCCGCAACTCCTAATTAATCGAGTTTATATTGACCCACTTTGTTTGTAAAGTATCACCAAGCGATCTATAATTGACAGATGCATTTTAAACTGGTGTTGGATATTCTTCAGTTATAAGCCAGCATCAAACAAGGCTTTCACTTCAACACGTTTTATGGAAGTATCCATTTTCAAAAAGATTTAAGTTTACTAGCTATAAAATTTGAAAATGTATTTTAATTATAGATTTTTAAAAATACAATACTTAAGCCAAACAATAAATATAAACAAATATTGAAATACCTAATAAAAAAATAAAACCCAATTTAATTATAGTGTCCCGATTAATTCCGCCTCAATTGTATTTTGTATATTTTTATTTTTGGATCAAAACTTTTATTTACCACAATCAAATAATCCATTTTTCACGCTAAAAGAATTATATTTTTTACGCGGGAAGAAAAGGTTCATCCTAATTTTTCATGTATTAATATATCTTCAAAAAAATTTGTTCTCATTCATAAATTTTTAAAAAAATTTTTCATTTGATTAATTAAAATATTTGATTATTTCTCTTCGGATATATTCTGATAAATTAAGATAAATAAATGTACTCGGTTTTTATTTAATATTGATTTTACATATTAAAACTTTAAAGACAAAGAAACTGAACAAAAAATTCATAAAACCAACATTAAATATAATACAGTACATTTCCCTTAGTCCGGTTTTGGATAATCCGGATTTTCGTGAAAACCTGTGAAATATTTCGGTCCCAAATAAATTCCGTATTAATTGTGACTAATCAAATTTTGCGTAATCCGGTTTCGTGAAATCCATAGTACGGTGAAATTTTTGAGTCCCTCGAAAGGATTTCATACTTTAAATCCGGATTTTAATTTAGATTTAATTTAATTTTATCTAATTTAATTAATAAAGTCCATCTTTTATTTGAATAAATTGTAAATAAAGTTCTCTTTTTCTTATATACGTTATTGGGTTTTCGTATGTTTTGGATAATCCGGATTTTCGTGGAATCCGGTGAAATATTTCGCTCCAAAAGATACCGGATTAAGCAAATTGTACTGTACTCAGATAAAATTCTATTTTAATTTTCTCAATTTCTTTAATTTTATCTGTTTGTAAATATTTGCAAAAAATCATAATTTCATAAATATTTATATTTTAAGGATTAAAGTTTACTCTAAAAATAATGATTATTATTGTGTGTACAAACAATCTCATTTTCGAATCATGTTTTTTTACCAAAATGACAATCAAGTCTTTTTTTGGCCGGTCTGTTACACAAAATCTCTTTTTTGACCAATCTCAACTTTTTCATGTTGATATTAAGAAATGAATATTAAATTAATAAACAGCAAGGTGATGGGTATGCAATTATGTTTTTAAGGGAAAACAGTCTGTAATTACTATAATTGTTACTGATTGTGTTTTATGGCGCTGCTACACGAAAAATTGTATAAATTACAATAGATATTTTTCTATTAGAAGGAAATCCTTTTTTGAGAAATTCAAAGTACTTCTAAATAAATGTTTCCATTTATAAAAAGCAACACTTTTGCACCATCTTTTATTTCACATTTCTTTTTGATCTTCACTTAGTTTTATTTGTCTTTTTTCATCAATCTTGGGCAGCGCAGAGGTCAACAAATACTCATCATTCACACACATTAAAGAAAAACCAAGTCTTATCTGAATCTAGAATGAAGAATTCACAACTCTCTTAACACACCAGTCCATAATTATTCCGAAAATGCCATATATACAAAAAAATCTTATTGCTATATCCCTTTTCGACCTCAGGGATATTGCCGTGTAGATGAGCGAATGAGTCAGGATACAATACTTTATTCATTCGTTGAGGGTTACTTATTAACTCTTTATTGTTCTTACGATTTTATAAATATACAGATAAATAAATAAAGGATAAAAATAAAGATAATTTTTTATGTTCTGGATCATAGCTGTGAAGCTAGAAGCGATGGGCCCTGGGCAGATCATAAAAGTCAATTCCTGAAGACACGGGAATTTCAAAATTTGTCGTTATTACTTTCTATGCAGAAATGATGATGAAATGTGAGACTTTTTCTTGAAAAATTCAATAAAAATGGGAGAACTCATGATCTCAACTGTTTAAAGATGAAATTTATGTTCATCATGCTGTTAGCCACAAAATGAATTTTGTTGACACACGCAAATATAATCGATTTGGGGGAAAACTATGGTGATCTCTTTGAATTATATCTAAATGAATAAATGTGGCGCTAAAATATTCAATCGAGAAACTGCGAATCAATTTTTTATTTAATAAATTTGCGTTTGTTATTTTTTTGTGATTCTTTTCAAGTCTTTTTTTTTGACCTGTCAATCGTTTCAATTTGCGTGTGTCAATGATATTTAGTTCTATAATTTTAAATATTTTTTTATTTCATATTTATGTTTATCTGTAATTATTATTTTTGCCTGTTTTTTATTGGACCTTCTATTTCTTATTGTAATTATTTTATTTATATTAATTATAAAATTTCTTTAAACTTTAGATTCAGGAATTAATGGTTTCCCATGTATAACACAATGAAATGAACTTAATTTTGAATTAAAAATTTTATAGTCATCAATAGCATAATTATATTTACAAGTTTGTTTGACTTTATTTATAAAACGTATATTTTCATGTAAGCCTTCTTTGAACTGTGTTAATTCTTTTGAATAATTTTGTATTGATTCAATATTTTTATTAGAATTAATTTGTTTTTCACTTAACAATTTTCTATTTAAAATATCTAACATTTTTAAAATTGTTCACATTAAAAAAAGATTCACATTTTTTCCTAACTAACAAAATTGTTTTTTTAATTTTCAAAAATAGAAATTATTTCATTTTTTTTCAAGATTTTGTATAAATTTGGTTTGAGTCTCATGAAAACTTTTTTTGAATATATTTAAAAATTTTAAATTGACAATATCAACATCATAAATAGGATTACCAACATTTATTATTTCATTTTTATTCATATCTATAGCACAGTTCATTAATTTTCAGGTTAAATTTTAAAATTTAGAATGTTATTCTATTAAAACAATAATTTCATTATTAAATATATCTTCATATTAATATGGAGATTCTATATAACATTTTCTCATTTTTATTAAAATAAATATTATGTTGAAAGAATTAGTAATTAATATAAATAATAAGTAATAAAAATTTATTTTTACTATCAAAGTTTATTCTTTTAAAATATGTTAAGTTACTATACACTCCTTTAATTAAGTCTGTCTATTTCCATTTTATATAGGAGTTTTTGGATAATCTTTGAATTTATTGAATCTGCAACTCTGATAATAATTTTATTATTATTTTCGTTAGTATTAGAAATACAATTTAAAGAAGAATAAAAGAAATTCATAATTAAAATTTTGATCTAATATTAATGGAAGGTGTAATTTGAAGATAATAATAAAAGATGTTGAATATTTGTTGATATTAGTTAGTTTTTGTAATAATTCTTTCATTTTTATAAATTAAAAGTATTAATTATTATATTTATTAAATTAATTAAAATTATTAAATAATATTCTAAACACTCATATTTATATACTTTTTATTGATCACCACTTTTATTGCTTAAAATTAAAATTTATTTTAATAATTAATTTTTTATTTTTAAAGATTTTATTTTATTTATAAATTTATTGTTTAATATTATTAATGTTAAAATAAAATTTTAAGATTTTAATAAAAATGTTAAATTTTTCAATTTTGTATTGTATGGTTTAACAATTATAAAAGTATAATATATAAAAAACATCATAAAAAATTGTAAAAATTAAAAACAATAGAAGATTTTCAAAAATAGAAAAATAGAAAAATACTAAATATAATAATATGCAGGATTAAAAAATTAATAAAATTCAAAAAATTGCAAAAATTAAAAAAATCATTTATTATTTTCTTAATCATTTCTTTACAGACTTCAAAGCTTCTTATGTCAAAATACTGAATTAAAACTTTTGTTTTCTATTATGTTGTTTAAATGTAAATAATGATAAAATGTTTAAATGAATACGACAGAAATTAGAAAATTGAAAAACGGGACAATTGGAATAAAGAAAACAATTGATAAAAATTTAAAAATGATGAGAAAAGGTCAAATGTTTTTCATTCATAACAAGTGTTATTGGCAAAATGAATTAGCAAACTTGTTTTTCAGAGTAAAGTATTTTGGAATAGAAAATTCCAATATTTATTCCGTCTATAAAATACCTTTTCTTACTTAATCTACATAAAACAGCTGGTATAATTCTGAAATTCGTTTTGAATATATAAAATAATAATAAATAATAATAATAAAATAATAATATAATAATAAAAAATAATTTAATAAATCCTCCAATATTTGTATAATTTATATCAATATTTAAGAAAATCGAATGATGAAAATGATATCAAACAAATCATTAATATTAATCAATTTATGATTAATTATTTCTATAAACTGTTTCATCCGAAAAAAAATCATTACAAATATAATAATTATTTTTTCTGTGTTACGATTATATTCTGATATTGAATTTTATAAAATATTTCTAATTAATTGATATTAAATTTTCCCTATAGATGAAAATTTTTTTCACGAAAAAATTAGTTATATTTTGTCCTAAACATTAAAAAATGGAGAATATTTTTATTCTTCAAGAAATATAATTACAGAGATTAAATAAAGAGAAAACCAAAGAAACATTATTACTCTTCAACAACTATTTCAATAATAACAAAGTTTCGATACATCGGATTGAAAGCTTCTTCGTAGTTTGGATGCCAAAGGTTTTTTCATATTTGAAGGTCAAAGAAATTTCAAGGCCGTTGTCGTCGTTGTCATGAAGTTCATATTCTGACTCAATTCAATTTGACAGAAAGCGAATTTTATTGAGATTACCTCAAACGAGATTTCTCCATGACCAGGTTGGTGTGATAGTGTTTGGCGGAGTGAAGACCACCAACATTATTAGAAGATGGTGAGACAACCAATCAAAACTGAGAATATTTTGTTTAATAAACTTTCATGAGGAATCCGAAAATTTCTTTGGTTTCTTTTTACAATGTGTTAAATACTTTTTTCATAATAATAAAAATCTCAAATTTTCCGTTTTTATTTATTTATAAATAAATGCTTTAGTCTATGCAATTTTACATTTTTCTGCAGATATTTAATTTTTAATATTTTTTTTAGTATTTTTACTTATAACTATTACTAAAATTTTAAGAAAAATTGAAATCAAAATGATATAATTTTAAAATTTTAATATAAGAAATAAAAAATAATTTTTTTATTAAATGGTATTCTACAAGAATAATATGAAGTGTAATTGGAATATAAAAATAAAAACCAAGAAATAAAAATTGTATTTATGTGTAAATTGATAATAAATAAAGTTTGAGCTAAATGAAGAAAACAGTGCTCGGGTAATGTCCAAAATATTAACGCCTTTATAAATATAAAATAATTTAATAATTAAAATTAAAATATTGTCGAAAAAAAGATTTATACTTGAGCTGTGATAAAAAAAATGCATAAGAGAATTGAATATTAAATTCCAAATATTAAAAGAAATATAATCTAATCCAAATATTTCACTTAACCATTATGGAATTGTAAAATGATTTTAAGTCTGGTGAACCATCTGCTCACAATAAGTTAAATATATTAATTTGAATAATAATAATAATAATAATAATAATAATAATAAATATTAATAATCCTTTTAATTGAAATAATGTGATTATTATGAAAATTTTGTTAATTATATAAAATAAAATAAAATATATATTAAAATTATTAATATCTTTGAAGTTCTATAACTCGAGAACTATTTCAGCAAATTATCTACTAAATAATTAATAAAAATAAAGAAAACAAATAAAACTAAAAATGTCAATGGAAAGATGTTGTGAGATTTCGTTTACTTTTATCTTTGTTGATTTGTCTTCTTTCACAAATTCGCAAAATATATACTTCCAAACTTCAACAACTTCAATGTTATAGTCATGATATTCGACTTTTTTTGTAAGGCAAATGAATGTAAAAAGAAAGCTACATCAACAATAGTCATTTGGTAGATCCTTAACTTACTAGGATCCTGAACACATTTATTAAAATAAATCATAAAACCTCCCTTTAAATCTAGATCTTTATTTCATTGATAATTATCGTAATCATTAACAAAAAGACTAAAAATTCTACATATTCTCAAAAATATCTACTTCAAAATTATTGTTGTCAATATTTGGTGTACCAGTTAATAATGCAGATATTTTTGACAAACAAAACAAGAAAAATTCAAAAGATACTTATAAATATTTAATTCAAAGAAATTTTCACTATTAAGGAAAAATCTTCCATCTTTCAGGTAACTTATGGATGCCGTCCCAAAAAAAATTCTTGTTTCGATACGAAACCATTTGTCATGAAGCAAAATTATTCTACCATACCTTTCACCCATTCTGGACGTTTGGTCATAATCTATCATATTCCTGTGATCCACCAAATGCAGAATATTGGTTTCTTTGTAAAAAGATTTTATCTTGTGGTCTTTTCAGAATCTTGGATCATCTCATGATTAGTGGCGTTTGGAATTCTCGCAATATATTATTTTCTTATCTTCTCACTTTGTTATCTAAAAAAATATATTAACATTTCAGAGATTATTTTTCTGTTTTCCAGTTTATCTGGCATCCATATTCCTTCCTTTAAAATCTTACCCATTGTATTTAAGAAATCAGAAACTGTTTGCTAAGCAATATTTAGTTGCATTGAAAGTTATCTTTGCGATTGATATTATTCCTAATCCAATAGACCTTGCAATTGTTGATTTTCAAATGCAGAAGTACGACTCGAATGATCACACTGAAATCATCATTTTTGAAGCACTTAAATCAACTGTCACAGGTAGCCTGAAATGGTACATGATCTTACAGACCTCGCAAAGTATGTGGTAAATTTCTGCAGCGGTTTTCACATAATAAAATAGTAGATTATAAGTCCATGTAAATGCTATTTTCCAGGAATAAATTTTGTCATGCTTAAATCTAAAAATATTAACTTTAATAATATTTAAATGATTATCCTAGTAATCAATGTATATTACAAACAAATGCAAAAAAACAACAACAAGATTTATTTTATAGATAAAATTGATTTTAAAAAATCCGCATTATTTAACGAAAAAACATAATATTCATTGATTTTAATAAGTTCTCGTCAGGTGTTTTTCTCTCTTTGAGCTCACCAGTTTTGGAAGCTCTTTATATGTTATTCTTCAACCAATCTTGCCAGTCATTCCCAAAACTGGAAGCTAATTACCCTGATTACCATTAAACTCTGTTCGGACAATTCATTATTAAATTAAGGACTATTCAGTAAGCAAATGAGTACTGACTTAAAATAAGTAAGTTATTTAATTAATCTAACATATTGATTAAATAAAGAAAAAGGAACTCCTTTCATTCTACAAGACTCAGCCAACCATGGAAAATTTCGATGAACATATTACCGATTTCATTTCAACATTAAAGATAGTTTATGGAATTATTTTTATATTATTTTTCATTTTCCCAACGTTTCCAAATTATGAAGGTGACTTAAATTGAGCTCATAATGAATGATAAGTTAAGATTATTTTTTGGAGTCTTTATTGTGTACCGAAGATTTTTAAATGATCAAACAAAAACGAGGTTGTGAAGATTTACGTGCCCATAGCAACCCTAACCAAGCTAGAACCATATTCTCAATATGTATTATTAAATTCCAAAAACATTTATGGAAATTTTTCCATAAGTAAGTTCCGGTAATAATAATTTTATGTGTTCGTTAATCTGGTTTGGTTACACCGATTGAAAGAGTAAAAATCTCATTTATCAAGGGAGATGCCATTAGTGTCACTTTCATAAACATTATTATTTCCTTATCAGATCTCATAAATAATGAAATTTGATAGACCATAACCGACGATCAGTGAGATATATAATTGGAAAAAAGAATTTAATTATTATTATTATTTTTAAATATTTTTTGTCAAACACCAAACCTTATTCAATGATTCTTGAGAATGTTATCCTTTTCAGCCTAGTCTTCCTGTTTGAAGCAAACTTAAATGAGTCTGACCACCAAAATGAAAAATGTATGGGTCCAAGAACACACTGTTATTGTGATCAGTGGTGTACCTTATACAATGACTGTTGTTATCAATTCAAATCCAATTTCTTGGGCAAAAGAACGATATCGTGTTATGGTGGATATTTCAGATACGATAAATGTCCCATGACATTCACTGACAGAACAATAAGAAGAAGTTGTGAAGATCAAAACAAAAATATCACAAATTTTCTATTTCAAGTGCCTGTGTATGGGCTCTATAAAAACCATTCCCAGATTTTTAAAAATGTTTTTTGTGCCTTTTGTAATGGTAAAACTCAATTTGATTTTGCTAAAGTTGAAAGGCATAATACATTAAAAAAAGGACCACAAAGTAATAATAGAAAGTTAACATTTTCTTATCAAATTCCCGAACGTTTTAAGCGCGTATGTCACACAAAGATCATTGATAAATGTCCAGCGAACTCCAATAACCTTTATAACAAGTTTTGTAAAGAACAACCAGTGTTTTACATTACAGTAAAGAGAAGGTTTATAGTGAATATATATAAAAATGAATATTGTTTTCTATGTCATAATATGAACAAGTATTTATCGCCCCAAAGTAAGATTGTTGATACTATTTCAGAAATCAAAGCCATTGATTTTAATGAATGGTGTCTATCGGACTGTCAGAAGTTGCTGAAAGCATTCAGGACAAATCCAAAAGGTCTCAATTCGAATTCCACTGACTTAACTTCGGCCATTAACAATTATATTTCTCAAATCGAGAGAGCCGTTTCGCTGAGCCTGAAAATCATATCTATGACTGCTTTGCTTTACCTGCTTTTTGTTTACAGTTGCGTGGAAGAAAAACACAGTCAGGCTAATAAGATCATTATAAATCTGGCTTTATCAACCTTTTTAGTAACGCTAACAAATTCCATAATGACTTCCATTGAAAAACAGACAAATAATTTTTGCTTCTTTTTCTCCATATTTTACCATTATTGTTTTATGGTTTCCTTCTTCTGGATGTCTTTATTTGCCATTGATATCTATAAATGCTTGACATCTCCTACTCTTGCTAATAAGAAAACATTGAGTATCTTTAATAGTAAGAAATTGCGAATTTATTTTCTAGTTGGGTACATAGCACCTTTATGTTTCAGCCTCTCAGCAATGACCATTCAACTCATCAATGAAAACCACATTTTGAGTGCGGGATTCGGTGAACGTCAATGTTTTATCAATAGATTAATTGGAGGGTTGACTTGGTTTTTTGTTCCGCTATGCATTTGTCTCGTTATCAATATTATTGTTTGCGGACTGCTTTACAAGTTCCTTTATGTAATTAACCGACAAACGGTTATGGCCAGAAATTCCGTGCAAAAGCAGAGAGAAAACTTTGTTCTTTGTACTAAATTATCTATTTTATTTGGAGTAGTATGGCTGCCAGGTTTTTGTAGCATTTTCCTTGATAATTATATTTTAAAACTGGTTGGGGGAATTTTCAGTAGCCTGCAAGGGACAATCCTAACACTGTGCTTAATATTTGGAATGAATGTCAATAAAAAGACATTCGCCTACATGAGAAGTATAAGTGAAAATATCTCGGGATACGTAGTCAAGAGATCATCAGTGGTTCCTTAACTTAAAAATTTTTCGTTATTAGAGAAAGACGGAGAATTATAATATTGATCTTTTGCTTATTGATTTAATATTCAATTTTAAAAATTGATATTTTTCATACATGGAAATCTTAATTATTCATTAATTTATTAAATTATTAATATTCATTAAAATTATCTGAATTATATTTTTAAAATAATTATTTTTGAATAAATAATATTAAATTTATCTTGGTACCTGTGTTTTAATTCACAGTTGTTTCAAAATTCGGTTATTTGTTGATAATTAAACATCATACCGTTTCAAAATAAATTAAATAAATAAATTAAATAAATTAATAATTTAATTTTACGAAATTTACAAAGTTTTAAAAATTTTTTAACAATAACAATAAAATATTAAGTAGGGGACCAAAATTTCATTATATCTTCAAAAATCGTATCAAACAGATTGTCATTTATTTTTATGCAATTTCTCCACATAAACTGACACCTGTACAAAGCAAACATACTGTGAAGAGTTCCACTATGCCTTTTATTTCGTTCCTTTGCTGCTTTCCAAGTCCCTTCAATTCTTGTACCTTTGTCTTTCACCAAAGCAAATAAATTTTTTATAATTAAAATAATCACAAATTCATGAATTAAAAGTAGAATTGTAATCTGGAATTTTGGTAAATTTGGGGTGAATTAAATAACAAGTATCTGTGTTTCTCTTATTTATTAGATGCAAAAAATTTTTCTTTTCTGTATTTGAGATAAATAATTTTTCATTTACTAATATTTTAATGTTCAATATGTCTCCATAATTTCATGTGACAGTGAAATTGTTAATTTTCGAATCATTTCCATATTTTGCAGACACTACCAAATTCATTGTTGGGTTATACTTAATACATAACCAAATTCACATTTTGTTTGAAAATTACTTTCATCTGAAATTTCCTGTCTTTGTTAATCTTAAATTTTCTTTGACGTCGTAAATGATATTATGTATCCAAAAGAGTAATTGCTGTATTTTACCATATAGTTCAAAACTTTTTTTAGAATCAACTTTATTAAACAATAATTTCCATCTGAATCAACAATTTCTTGCCATATACAGGGTCTTCCAAAAGAAGCTTTACTACTTTAACATATTAAATACTAAGTAGTTTTTGTTTAAATAAATTAATATTTAACATTATTCTAGCTAAACATTTGAAA
>JBBMKC010229472.1:0-11622 GCA_037834085.1 Bipalium vagum | reverse complement strand
AGTAAAGATAGTAAAGATAAAAGATACTATTAAGTCTAAAGTACTATTGGTATATTTTAGATCTTTTTAACCATCATTATAATATTGTTGTAATTAATATTTTTGGAGTTGATTACAGAATAAATTATTTACCAAGTTGTTTATACCATTAAGGATTTTCTAAGATTTTAAGGAGTTATGGGTTGATTAAAGTGATTGATTAATTACAAATTTCATTAAAGGTTACAAATTAGAGCTTTAATTAATTACAAAAATTTAAATTTTTAAGAAATCAGAGAGTATTTAGGACAGTATTTATAATGATGTTTGAAAAGCCTAAATTTAATAATAGTAGACATAAAGATACTATTAAATAGTCAGGTTCCGAATACCTAGATTTTATATTCAGTTTCTCGGTCTCGATGATATTTAATGTTTATACCTAAATAAACTCTTATCAATCTGGCATATAATTCCTTGGCCACCTAATTTACAAGGATTTACTATGTAATAATTTTTAAAGTTCTCATAGAAGTCAATGAAAAATTTTTTATCAAAATCAAGTTCTTTCTTTATGTCAGTTTCTTTTTCATCTATTTATCATTTCCATAGGAACTTCAAACCAATACTTATATGAAAACGATATCTCTCGAAAGTAAAACCTGTCCGTATGCTAATATATATATAATTTGCTAATATATATAATATGCTAATATATTATAATTGGCTTGGCACAGCATTCACATGATAAACATTGGAAGAAAACACCTTTAGAAAAAAGGTAATTAACAATAACATTTGTTGTACCAGTACAGATTGGTTCTAGATTTTTCTAATAATAATGATCAGGCATTTATATAAGTAACCTATTTATAACCTGTATAAGTAATCCCCCAATAAAATTCTCTTCCTTTTTTCTCCACGGGGTAAAAAGGTAAAAGATCCAAAATTTCTGATACAATTAAAAGAAATCTAAATAATTTTCAAAAAATTAGTAATAAATATATTATTTAATTGTTTCGGTACTACATACGTAGATTGAAGGCTATTTAAACCCCTATAATAACAAAATTGTTTCTCTTTGAGTTTCTTATTGTATTATCAAGAACCAGGAATAAGAATGAAATTTAATGCAAAGATGTGTTTTTCAATAAAGATTTTCAACTACATTCATTAATGTGCAATAGTTTTCTATTCTTATCCATAAATGAAATCAATAAAAACTAAATAAACCATCCCCAAAAAATTAATATTGGTATTAATTAAAATAGTATTATATAATTATAGTATATTAATAAAATAAATTTTAAATATAAAATATTTTTGCAAGAAAACCTGTTATATGTCGATAACATTAACATTTTTAAAATTTTTAACATTGTACTTTCTCAATTAATTATCTAATAATTAGAAAATGAATATATTTATAGAATAGCACCAATAATAAATCATTAAATAAATTTTAAGCTTAATTTAATTAATTTATAAATACTTTAATTATTTGAGATTATAAAAATTATTATTATCTATAAATTATAAAAGATTATTTTTAAAATATTACAAATATTTTATAAATTTAATTTTAGTATGGAATGAAAAAAAATTACTTTTTATATATTAATTTTCACTATTTTATTTTAATAAGATACCAACAGATCATCAAAAAAAATTCCAAAGAATTTTTATCACATCATTATAAAATTTTAAAACAGGAAGTATTATTCTGTAAGAAATTTCCGGAATTTGCCATTTTTCCCAGTTAAAATGTAAATTTTAGTTAGGCTTAATTCAAACAAGCTGTGGATTAATTTCTGATATTTTTAGTTCCAAATGTTAATAAATTATTTCCTAACATTCAATTTATAAACATCTTTTTCTTTTAATAACCATTTCATTAAAACATCATTTTCGTTTCAATAGACCAAATAATCGGTTAACGTTAATTAATGCTCATTAGAAAAATCATTTCATTTTCAAATGAGAGAGAAAATAATTTTAAAAATATTTAATTTTAAGCAAAGTTACCATACAAGCAAAACTGTATGAATTGGGAGTGAGAAAGCTGGCGTCCAAATTTTTTCCACACTTTCTTTCATCAGGCATGTATGAGAAGCGCCTGGAATGCTCTCAGCCAAACTTCTTTCTTTTCCAACGACATGGTGAGGCATTCCTGCGAAATATCATCACGCAAGATGAAACTTCTCTCAGTCTGCATCTTCTAGAATCCAAACACTAGTCAAGTGAATTGAAATTTCATGGAGAATCAAGTTGCTGATTCCCACAAAAAATGTCTGATACTGAGCATTTTTAGGGATTTTCGTGGTGTTATCCTTGTTAATTTTATTGAAAAAAATACCAGACTCAACTCTACATACTATTCTGATCTTGTGTGCAAATGCCGACATGCTCGACAAAGAGAACGAAGCATCCCAATGTGGTTTCTCCAGGATAGTGCATCAATCCATAAAAGTTCAGCATCCATGTGAGTTCTGGACGAAAGTGAATTTGACCTATTGGACCATGTTCCCTACAGTCCAGATCTTGCCTCCAGTAATTTTCACCCTATCAGGTATATGAAGAAACATTTGCGTGGCAAACATTTTGCAAAGGCTGAAGATCTGAGGAAAGAGATGGAGTTTCATATGTGATCAGTCCTCAGATTTCTTCGAAAAAGCATTCTCTGAACTGATCCAGCGCTGGCCAAAGTGTGCGGATGTAAATGGTTCTTATGTTGAAAAATTATGTCTATGCATATCATATATTACTATCTAAAAGTTCAGTGTTTCCATTAAATTCATCTCCTAGTTATTGCCCGGACTTATTGGACGCACCATGTAAGTTGCGTGTCAAGTCATTTAAGATCTATTTTTTATAGGCAATAAGCAATTAATAAAAATTATTATCATCCATAATTATTATCCATAACCTAGATCCATCATCTTATCCAATTTTGGTAACGGTATAGTATCTCACCCGTTAGATAATTTAAATATCAATATGTCATCTAAAAAGTAATTTTAAATTTAATTTCAGAAATTTTACCCCTAACCCTAATCTGATATTGAATCTTAATTTTTATGTGTTCATTGTGGCGAACCAATCAAAAAACTTGGGGATACTATACCATATCCATATTTGCATTCGTTGCAATTTCTAAAATCACCCATAAAATATATTACTTGAACAATTAATAAAATAATTTACATTAATTGTCATTATCTAATTTGTTCTGCTAAAAAGGATATTGATAACGTTAAACGAAAATATATTTTATTAGACCGTTTTATTACGTTCTGGATTACCATAACTTTGTTATTTTCTTTTTAATTTTTTTGTTTAAGGTGATCATATCATCGAACAATACCATTGTGTCAGGCTCCGCATGACGTATTAAATATCAAAATTTATAATTATTACTATTTAATAAATAATAAAATAATTTATAAAAGTAAGCTCTAAAAACTAAGGATTGACATTATATATTTCTAGATAATATTTATCTTTATTTTTAAAAAATTTTTAGTATGATAATAAAAAAAATTTTTATGTCCTTATTTCGATTTATATAACGTTAGTTTTAGAATAATTTCATCCTAATTATACTAAGCTAGCTTTTTGATTTAGGAGAAGTCTTAGATTTTTTTGGAGAAGATTTGGAGTTCGGACTTTTCGACATAGGCTGAACAGGAACGTCAATTTTTTTGCAAAACGGAACTGGCTGAGATTTAGTTGTATGATTTCCATCACAACGGATTGGTAAGTAATTCCATGTTGGTGGATTTGACCATTTATTAATGTACCTAGTTTCTCTTGTCAATATAAAAGGAATTCTAACTGCCGGATGTCCGGCCTCTTTATTGTTTGTTGTCCTCAAATTCAGTCGAACTACAATATCATAACTTATAAAACAAGGTTGAGTAAATTCTCGATTGACGAGAATATTTTTGGTTGGTATTACAATTTTTTTATCAATCTCCTTACCATCAATTTCAGGAGACGTTTTCTTAGTCGGAGAATTTTTATTTTTAGGAGATTCTTTTTTTGGTGATTTACTCTTTGGTGATTCTTTTTTAGGAGATCCCTTTTTACTTGGTGACTTCCCACCACCATTTTCAAGAGCATCTCTTTCTTCGTCTGTAATGGGTACTGTTTTCATTATTATTGTACTTGAGGCTAAAAATAGTTTTTCATCGCGATCCATTTTTCCATCACAAACCAGATTATACTTGGAAAAATCAAACAATGGTTTTATTTGTACTGTTTTACACCAATTTTTACTTTTCGGGTTGATTGGTATTCCATTTTCTCCAGATCTCAACCAAACTTCATTGAGTGGAATACTATGATCATGGGGTATTTGAAAAAAGAATCTGTAGTTTTGTTCAAAAAATACCGTGATACTCTCAACCACATGTCGTTGTGAATTATTTTCAATGTTGATAGTAACGCTGATTTCTTCACCATGATAATAAAGATCCCTGTCCAAAGAAGCTGATAAAAACAGCTCCCCAATATCATTCATAGTTCTATGCCTTATATAATTTATGGGTATGCTTTTTCTTAAGGATGATATTAATAAAGATGGAGCGATTGTATACTTCCAAATATTCATTTGGACTTCATTATCCGGATGTATTTTGCTGAATTCATATTGTCCTACAAAGCACCTTAAGACCCAAAATATCCCATATTCTGAATTTTTGTGATTGTGGGGTCTGTGAAAGGTAATAGAGCTAGGAGCTCCGGATAAATCAAAAATAAATGGATATCCATCCCATTCAGCACCATATTCTTCACGAATTTTACTAATTAAGGTCTGATTATATTCGGTTGGCATTATACCTCTTTCAAAATTAGTTGGATAAATGTAATAAAAATCTCTATAACACTCATGTTGAATAATTATTGAAGGTGGAAATGGAGGCACTTCTGAATCTTCTTTATATTTCAAAGTGGCAGAAATTTCAACAAAAAGTTTTTCGTTTTCTGACAGTTTGTGCTTCTGCATTGCCACTACTCCTTCCACTATAGGGGTCTCATATTTTAGTACTGTCCCATTATCTTCGACTGGTAATTTCTTATCTTTCGGTGATTGTTTGGCTTTCGGTGATCCACTTTTTGATTTTGGCGATGTTTTGACATTGGAATTGCAAAATTGCTGAGCTTCAGGAATGTCGCTGAATATTTCAAATATATGTATTTTCCTAACAATTAACGCAATATGTAAAGAAACACGTTTATAAGACGTATCCATAGGAACTTCATAACGTCTACGAGCAAATGTTTCCGTACAAGCTCTAAAACATTCTTCAGTTGACCATTTAGGTAAATTTCTTTTATCTGGACTTTTTTTACTTGACTTTTCATCCTTTTTTCCGCTTCCACTCTTAGCACTTTTTGGTGAACCTCCACTTTTAACAGATTTCTCTTTAGCCATAATTATTTATAAAAATATTGATTTTCAATAAGATATTGTATATAAATAGATTATTTTAAAATTATATAACAATTTAATAGCGAACATTTTATAAAAAGAAACTCAAATTTTAATTAGTATTTATTTTTATATCATTTAATTTATTTTTTTTAAAAATTGTCTGTTCTTTTTTCAAAAATCATGTGATGATAAAAAATTATTATTGTATTATTATTATAATTAATTTATATACTTTAAGAATAATTATTTAATAAAATTATTATTTTAGTGCTATTTTTAGTATTATTAGTATTCCATTTCTGGCCCCTTTGAGGTCTTTATAATTAAATTATTATTATTAATTTATTCTAGACCAGGGTTTCACAACTAAGGATGCCAGTTAGTTTTTCAAGTTTTTGTCTTTTTTCTCTTATATCTCTAGTAAATAGTTATTATACTAATATATTGTATTTATATTGTTACCTTTGTTTAATTAACTACTTTCTCTATATTTTTTTCAGATTTCAAATTAGCGATTAGACCATAATCATAGCAAAGAAAAGAAAATGGAATAATGGTCATTATATGCAATTTCATTTTACTTGCAGTGAAATAACTGAAGATCTGCAAAAAATCCCAGTGTATTCTTTGAAATGTTGTCTTCTCAAACGATAATTTGAAGTCATCGAAGCTGCAAGAACATGTCAATAACTACATGGTGAGCATATGTTGTAGGTCATAATGTTAAATCATTGAAACCAAAAAACCCCGCTTTGATTCACGGGAACCCTTCCAAAATTAGGTTTTACGTCTGTTGACAAGCCACTGTTGATTGCTTCATACCACGTAGTTTATAAATAAGCCAAATCCAAGAAGTCTCATACAATTGCAGAAGAGGTCAGCTATACGGAATTTGTTTTAATTTTTAATTTAAAATAACTTTTAGATTTATGTTATGAATTTTAGATATAGATAGAAATTTTCAGGTTCAAATGATGAATGTTGTACTTTTTTATTTGAAATAAACGATGACTTCAAAATTAAGAAAATCAAGAAAAATCAATTAATAATTAAATTTATTATAAAGTTGCATTTATCGTTTTTGCGTATTTTAATTTTGTTTTTGATAGACAAATAGAATTATTTACTGAATATGATGTATAAAAAGTAAAATCAATAAGAATAAGATCTATTATTTACATTTATGATCATTAAGAATGCGACAATTGTCCGTTATAAAAGTTTCAGTAACTAATGCTTTTAGAAAAGCCTCCCATAGGTCATTTTTATGATTTCGCCTCAAGATCATTTCTCAAAGATGCTTCTTGATATTGTTCTTATTTATTTTTTTCAGTTTCATTTATATTTTCAGGCCATTCTATGTTCCTTCTATGGTATTTGTATGGATACTATTTATAGGATTTTTGAATATCTTTTAATGGTTAATTTTTAAGTGATGGATTATATTATTCAATTATAACATTAATACATATTATTAGGTTATTCAAAAAATAATGTCGGTTGTCATGAAGCCATTTATTTAACGTTAATTTAACAATTTTCTTTTTGTTTTACTACTTAAATTATATATCATTTTAAAGTACAGATTTAAATCTACATTCTGGTAATATTAAGGTTTTATATAAAGTTAAAATAATATATTTAATTAAGATAGAACGTAAAATGGAAAAGAAACAGTTACGATCAATTTTTATATGAATATAAACTGGGCAATAATGCAGCAGAAGCCAGTCGCAATATTAACGATGCATTCGGCAAAGAAACAGCTAACGAAGGGATGCTTCAACGCTGGTTCAAAAAATTTCTTGACGATGACGAGACGCATGAAGATGATGAGGATCGTGGGCAAAACACGGTGATTGAAAACGAAAAATTGAAGACTTTGGTGGAGGCAAATCCTTGTGCAACAGTTCTGTTGAAACCATTTAGAATCACTTGCGGGAAATTGGCAAATCGACAAAGCTTGACAAATGGATTCAATATGAATTCAATGAAAAACAGAAAAATCATCCATTTGAAGTTGGGTCTTCGCTCCTTTTGCGAAACAATATTGATCCATTTCTTGTGGCTTGCTGGCGAAAATGTATTGATTCAAATGGATCTTATTTTGATTTGCTGTGTTTTTTTATTCAAATATATGCTTTCAAAATTCTATATTAAAAAGCGACCTTAATTTTTGAACAACCTAATATCTGATTTTCCAGCCGTAAATATTTATTATCATTGTATACAAAATTCTGTCCATTATCGAGTTGCCTTATTGGGAAAGCAATCTACAGTCGATAAGATTGAAATCATTTAAAATTTTACTTATTTATTAATGATCACAATTCTTTTTATTAGATGATTTATCATAAATTTTTAGCGTATTGGGAGTTCTACAGGTTCTGATTATTTATAAAATATAGAAAAAGAAGCTTAAGTTATTCTTTATGTAAATGAGGAATATTAGCTTACTTCCAGCACTAGTGTTTTCCATAGACCAACATGGGTTATTTAATTTTTTTAAAACTCATTGTAGAATTAATTAATATTAAATACCCATTATATATAACCCTTCACAATTCAATGAAATGAATCAGTGGCTAGTCTTTAGTTTTTAATAACTTAACGAAATATGTAATATTCACAAAAAGCTCTCAACTGAATGAAGATCAAACCATAACATGATCTTTAGAACTGAGGAGCTGAAAGCATCTACAATGTTATAGTTTTGAAAACCTTTTCAGATCAGTATATCACCAGTGAATTGTCAAATCACCTAACAGTTGTAAAGATCTGTTTTGATTTTTATATTATCTTTTAAAGTCAACAACAACAGAGAATAATTACAAAATATTTATCCTTAATATTCTATTTTATGCTTCATGCCCTATTCAATTGTACTAATCAATTCATTATTTGGTTTTCAAGTCCATTAAAGTGTCAAAACTGATTATATTTTACAGCAACGCTGATCAAAGAAAATTAATTGCGATGTTTTTAATAAATCCACTGCCTAAACACCTTAATATTTTCCTCATATTTATTTTATATTTTCAATCAATAAAAATATCTTATTTCGTAGAAAATATTTCTCAATACTTAACATTACCATTGATTAACGATTTCTGTATAAAATTCTTAAATATGACGCTAGAGTTATTTATATTATTATTTTTGGAAAAAGTGGAAATTGTTTTAATCTTTAAAAAATAATATTGCTTAAATACAAAGATAATAAATATTTTGTGATCATTGAAAAATAATATTTTTTTTCTTTTGAATTTTATGGGAAATATATATTTCCCAAGACCCTATATTTAATAATTAAAAAAATCTGATTGTTCGAAAGTAACACGCAATTTTTGAAATTACATTAAAACAAAAATATTTTATGGATGATTATAAAATTTGAAGGATAGCTGAAAAGAAGACTGTGAAATATGTTTAAAATGAAATAATAATTTTTTAATCTATATAAAGTCTTTAGAATCGTCCAGAAAAAAAGGAAGTTCATGAGATTTCCTAAATAAAATTATTAGGATATTTAATCAAATATTATTGAATTTATTTTAAATAATAACTCTTATTTGAAATTTTTTACGGTACTTTCTTTAAAAATGAACCAGTTAGTTGAATTCAGCAGCTTTATTCTATTTTTGTTTCTTAAGAAAGCTATATGAAGCATATGGAAATGAAACTCCATTCAAAACTAGTATTATTTAATACGTAATAATATTAATAATTGGGTCAAAGTTTTCTTCTGATAGTAACAATGTGTTGGATGTAAAAAGAAGTGGACAATATTACGAAGTTGGCGAGAAATTCGAAAAATTAAAAATTGTTGTGAAAGAAGAGAGACTGACTATCCAGAGAGAACTGTTTTCTAGAGTTAATTTAAGCAAGAAGACTGTATAGAACATGAATGAGAGCATTGGAATAAGAAAATTCTATAGTTGATTCATCTTTGTTTTTTTGACAGTAGATATCAAGAAGGCTAATACACGCAGGAAAAGAAGACTGGTCCTAATCAATGCTCTTGGTCAGAGTTTTTCGAAGAATATTATAACGGAGGATCAGACACAATTGAGTCCTTACTTTTATTAAGCAAGCGTGAGTTAGTGCTGTCAGAAAGTTACAATGGAAGCCAAAGAATAAAGAATATTTTGCATAATAACGCCTTAGTTCACACAGATCACCAAACTATGGATGTAATCTCTGTAAAGGCTGGTTTCACACCCGCATTATGTATTCCTGATTTTGGTACGGATTTATTATCCATTCTTCAGAAGCTTCCAATTCTCCTCCTCCAAAATATCCATCAAATGACTTGAATAGACTTTTCAAACAAACACACTTGGAATTAGGGACTTGTCTTCATCAACTATTTCTTCAAGTCATGGAAAATTGGAAATAATACCTTTTTTAATTCGTCGACAGTTTAGTCTTTTGGTTTTTAACATTTTAATATGTTTGTTTTCTCCTTGTATAGAAATACTCAGGTCATTCATAAGGCTGAAATATGCTATTATTTAGCTTAATTTTTGGACTCTATTTCTTTAAGGAGATCATAATCACTTTCTTTTAGCAAAGTTTTGATTTCTGTTCGCAATTCGAAGAATCGCGTTTAAGTTCTCTCTTGGGACAGCCAGTGAACTTCCGTGTGGTAAAGCAAAACTGAATTCTCGCTTCCTTTAACCAAACAGAAAATCTTCACAAAAGTATTAAGGACTAATTTTAACTTTGAAGGCAGTGTTTTTGATGCTATAGTATACCGAAGAAGAAAACAGTGGATACCTTGTAAACTCAGAATATCTTGTTTTAATAAAGCAAAATACTCTGATGTATTTCACAGTATAGCAGGGGAGCCGTCGGTACACATATAATACACAAATAATTTGGATGTCTATGTCATGTTTCGTAAAAAAATTCTTCACACATTGGAAGATAACATTTCCTTTGGTGGTTCTCTTCATTTCTTCACAAAACAGAAAATCTTCCATCACAAACATATCTTTCTAATGTGACGAGTTGACTGCAATTTTCAACATCAATTGTTTCCTCGGATTACATTCCATATGACTGACATATTTTTTTGTTTAAGTCATTAAAATCATCAATTTTTTCATAAAAATTTAAAATTCTAGAAAATTTTTTTGTAAAAGTAAGATAATGATAATTAAAAATTATTATTACATGCAAAATATTCACAAGATATCATCTGTGTATTAATTGCAAAATATTTTTTTATTGCGAAGAATTTTTATTCTATAATTTTTTTTATTCAAAATCGCCTCTGCGAATTTTGTAAAAATCTTTAAAGTTACAAATTAATCAAAGTTTTTGGAGATGTATCTCAGCAAAATGTATAAAAATAAAAAGTAACATTTTATTTATAAAACAAATTTGACTTACATAAGGCTCATAAATTAAATAAACAAGCCATAGATATAATCAACCAACATGGGTTTATGGTAAATTTCAAATAGCATTGGAACCTCAAGATGAACTTATTGGAGGAGAAAATTTAATCATCGAAATCGATAAGACAAAAATAGTTAAATGTAAATACTTCCAAACTCATCAAGTAAATGCTGCTTGGATAGTTTGTGGGGTAGAACGCACAAGCCATAAAAATATTTTCCTTGTTGAAATAACGGATTTTAGTGCAGATACACTGACAGAAATAATTACAAAACACGTGAAACCTGAATCCATTGTTTACACAGACATCTGGAGAGGCTATTCAAAACTGGAGGAAGGTTTTTATTCACTTATGATTTTATCAACTTTTCTGAGTTTTTCAACTTCTTTTTCTGTAGCACAGCTGTAGCAATTCGATCAGTTGCACCTATTCCTGCAAAAATTGCTTATAAAATTGGAATTAAAAACATACACTCAATTCTCTTTTTATGTGAATTTTTTTTAGTGGTTTTTAAAAATGTTTATATTTTGTAACGCTTTTATTAAATTTGTTGGTTTAATTTTTTTTTATTTTTTAAAAACCTCTTTCAAAAATAATTTTAAGTGTTTAATTTAATTTAAACTCCATTTATTATTTCTTAAGTAAAATGCGTGACAGTAAAGTTAAGCCACAGAAGAGAAGTGCAATTTTCCTAGATACCAAAATTATGATATATACTTCAATCTTCAATTGTTAAATATTTTCCTTTTGACATGGGTAATAACTAAAAAAATATATGACTAAATAAATTATTATCTAA
>JBBMKC010229461.1:0-11623 GCA_037834085.1 Bipalium vagum | reverse complement strand
TTATTTCGGTGTGGTATAAATACAAGTGTTGCTTTACTGATTGTTTTGATTTGCACCACCTAAGATTTTGGAGTCAGCTTAAATTTGATACCCTAAATATTGAACACTATTATTATTATTATTATTATTATTATTATTGAAACTATCTTATGTTGATTGAATCCTTTATTTTTTATTATTTCCAAGTCTCATAAATAAAAAAGTAGCAATAATCGTGATAATAGGGAATCCGAGAAACATAATCCTCAATAGAGTCAAAACAAAAAATAAAATCTATTTCTTATCCATTCTGGTAGTGAGTGGGACCAATAAAATACATCCTTATCAGAAATTTGGTAGAATTTTTAGTTTCCCAGAAAGCAAACCATTGAGCGAATCCAAACATATTGAATGTAGCAGTGATTATTTTGAGAAGGAACATCCACAGAATGACTTAATATAGCCATTTGCAAAATTATTTACATTACATAAAGTATTTTGATATATTGTATATGTTATCTAATAAATGATTTGTGAACAGAACTTAGCTTTCCATTGCAATTTAATCCAATAAAGACTTTTAAAGACGTTAAATATAAAGAAAATTTTAAATTAAAATAATAAAATGTAATTAATTTTTATATTTAATAATCTTTTTTATGTAGCCTATCAAATGTTATTATTAGTTAACTGAAACCTTAACAGATAAATAAAGAAATGAATATCCAGCTTTTCAATGAATTTTTGTTTTAGTAAGAGAAGAGTCTAAGTATTTCTTGTAATTTTTTAATATAAAACAGATTAGTAAATTCAATTATTAAAAATAAATATAGAAAAAAAATATAAAATAAATAAAAAACCCAACAGTATTATTTAAACAAAATTATTGATTTTTATAATTTTTTAAACGAAAACTATTTTTCAACTTGAATTCTTTTTTGAAAAATAAACAAATATGATAAATTAAATAAAATACTTTACATAATGTTATAAATGAACTTACAAAACATTGTTTACATTATTAATATTGGAATCATGACGAGACAATTACATAAACGTTTGATCGAAAGCAATGAAAAGTAAAAGTAAAATACACATAAATCGTTTGCAGCAACAGTCGTAGCAGTCGGTTTGATCTTCATCTTCCCTGTAAACATTGTCAAATATAACACAATATTACCGATTGTTTTCGAAGCTTTACAAATGTAACGGAAAAATAAATAAAAAAATAACTAAATTAATAAAAAACAAATATGATTTAAATCAATAAAAATATTTTGTCATAACCTTGTTTCCAGTGTCAGTGATATGGTAATTGAAATTTGAGTTATTTATATATAATATTTAAATAATAATAATAATGATAATATTTAAATCTATAAAATAAATAGAACGATAAAGATAATAATAAAAAATACTATTTACTCAATCCAAAAATAAATAAATAAAATTTTCCCTGATTTTTTTACGAGCAAATTGCAGATTCGTTTTACTGATTGAACGTCCTCATCACATTAATATTCTAATTTCACTCAATATGACAATATCAGAATTAGTTACAAGAGAAAAAATAGAATCTTCTGAATGAGCTTAATTTTTCAAACGATTCATCACTGCGGATCCACTGATCTGTGACAGCGAAAAGTACATTTTTATCATATTCACTCAATGAAAATTACTATTATTATCTAGGCAAACATTCAAGAACTCAACAGACCACTAGATTAATATAACTATTGATTTAACTCAGTACTTTTTTTCATAATAATAATAATAATAAAATATAAAAGCTAAAATTATCGTAATGAAGAATATAAAAAGTGAGATTTCATTTCCATTAATTATTAGACTTGACAATTTTTTTACTTTCATTAATTTGTTTTATTATTTAATTACAATTCCGGATACGAAAGGATAGTATTGATATTTGCAAATAAGCATCAGGAAGTACGTAAAATGATCTTCATATTCCATTTAGGAGAAATTCATTACAAACACTCATGGATAAACAATTTATCATCAGACAAAGACAAATAATGTTATCGTGAACAGGATGTGTACAAAGTAAGTAACCGATTTTAAAATGTAATATCCAAAAATATATTCAACTTAAGACTACACATTTTTGACACAGTAACAAGTATTTATTAACATTTAATACTTTTATACAGAATGACCACTTTCGCACACTTATGTAAGAGATTATAAATATCATTCAAAAAATTTGACACATTTCTGGTGCTATTCTCTGCTTTCATTGAATAATATTATATTATTAATATTGAATAATATCTTTCAGGTCTTAAATATATTTTAGTTTTCTTCTGTCTTTCAGATGTCCCCAAAGGAAGAAATCAACTTAACTTCTTACATATTTTTTCATCTTAATTTGATATTCTTTCAGACTTACAAATATAACAAACACTTCTAGTCTCTTTGAATTTTGTAAATATTGTCCTCATTATCCTCCACACCATCTGACTAATGTAATTGATTCCATTTTAGCTATCTTTAATACAATTTGCACCTTTTCCTCAATGCAGAACATTATTAAAATTTGAATTTGATTGCCATTAAACCCAATAACATTGATTTATTCAAACAGTTAAACACTGATATTAATTTTCGGAAATTCTATTTCTTAGAAAAATGTAAACTGAATATTTTTAATTATGATAAATAAATAAATAAATTTCTGGTCTTCAATTTACGAAATAAAATAATTTCCATCTCAAAATAATTAAAATCAAAAATCCTCAGACAAGCAATTCATTCAATTTCTTACAAAAATTCCCCAAGCTGAATTACATAACATTTTTGTTCTAAGAAAAAATGGGAAATCTGTTAATTAATGTATTGAGGAAAATTTCAACAGGAAAACTATAACTAATTACGCCTTATAAAAAAACGATATTTTCAAAGAGGCATTTCCCCTTTTCCAGATTGATGCACATGACCTTTACTGGTAAACATTTTAATTAAAAATTATTTTTTATTATATATTAATGCATTCCACTGACAAATAGCATTTACTAGTTCTATCGCTATTCCTGGAAATTAATGATCTCTCACAAAAAATTAAAAAAATAATTAAAAAAATGCTATTTTTAATAGCCAAATATTTAGAATTTAAAAAAATAATTTCCATTTTAAAAATAGTCTCCATTAAAGATTCTATTTTTAATGCCAAATTCTGTTGTAATATTCTGTTGGACTTCTGTTGTGTATTAAATTAAAACAAATAATTGAAAAAATTAGTAAAAACTACTTTAATAATTAAAACAATATTATTGTTTAAAATAAAATGTAAAAAGAAAATTCAAGCCATATGATTATTGTTGGAAGTAATTCGGGACTTTTGCCAAAGATAAAGTGGACGTGATAGAAAATTGAGCGTGAGTTTTTCATTCTTCCTTTGCGAACGGGCTTATCGATATTCTCAGTCCAAGTTACGGCGGGGTAACATGATTGATAGAGACAGCGTCATGAGAAAAATTAATTAAATTTTGCATTTAAACAAGAAATTTTTTTGTGTATTGAAGGAGGAAATATTTTAAAAATTTCTCTTTAATAGTTTTAGATGAATTAAAATTGATCAAAAATTAATTTTCAGTAATAACATTGTGTTAATATTATTGCAAACGAAAACCAATAGTAACAATCAGTAATCCTGATAGAATTGAGCTACCTTACTCGACAGATGTCTCAGATTCTAACATCCTTTTGATTCGTTCAATATCACATTTTTTTCAAGGACGGTGATTTGAAGATGAAAAAGTTCTTCATGTAGAACTGAAGCAGTTTCTTTTATTTCAGACTTGCAGAACGTTATACCGTCAAATCCAAAAGATAGCCCAGCGAGAGGCTATTGTCTGTCAAAAGGATGAATTTTATTTTTGTTTGTGAATTTTGTCTTATAAAATCAAAGGTATCTGTTGAAACGTTTTTTAACAAAAGGCGTCCTTTTTTATTCTACAACATAATAAAAGCATTTCTTCATAATGTTCATCATCAAATTCAAAGATTAATATATTATAAATATAAAAAAATAAATATATTAATGATATTATCAAAATAAGATATTCAGACACGATAATAAGTATTACTACTACGTAGTCTCTCACGTTATCTTAATGAATAACAAGGAGTTTAGGACAAATTAGAAAGAAAAATAATTCGAAGACGTAATATTTTTAATAAATTAAATTATTTTAATGATTTTCTTGAGTGGAACAAGTAATATTGAACAAGTGAAAATGTAATATTATTTCATTCCTCTCCTAACTTTAGAGAAGAAACTTTTACAAAGCTTCTTATTTTTAGTACTGAAAGATTTTGTCCGATGCGATTGAAACTTTTCTTTTATCTGCTGCAATTAGCTAAATTTCGATTATTTTATATTTTAAAGATTTGTTTTATTAAATTATAAATTGATATTGTGTAAAAGTCTGTTCGAAAATAACAGAGGTACATTAAATCAATTTATTGAATAAACTTTTTTTTTAAATAACAACAAATTTTGCTAAGTTTTTCAAAAAATAATTTTATAGAAATAATGTCTTCTCTTGATATTACGGTTAATAGGTACTATTATTTCCACAAATACTGAGAAGATCCTTGATCACGATATGCAGAATATAGTATATATCAAAGGGCTGAAAGTTTTCCCGACTAAATAAGGGGACAAGTTTTTCTTTATACCAGTATGTCATCAAATCACGGTTAGCAAACCCTTATTGATGTAAATATAAGAAAGTTGATTAATGTACAAGAAATTCAATTACCACCTCACATTCAATTATTGTAATTATAACATTTCTGCTGGATTTAGATTTAATCTCATCTCTGGAGTTCTGAAATATTTTACAATAATTTTGCCCCAAATGCATTAGAGCTGCAAAATAAGAAGATTTTAGAGTTTTTTTGAAAAAAGTATCATTAAACTTAATTAGTGAAAGAGATTTTTTTATTCAAATCTCATGGAAAATTTTAAACTAATGCCGGATGATTAATTACATTATTTTAGTGCATATAAACAAACGATCAATTATATTTTCCCAATGAAGAATTCTTTCCAAATTGGCTATGAAGACTGAACAGAATTAGAATTTCAGAAAATAGTATTAAATTGGTAACATATTCCCAAATTATCACAAAAATAATTATCAATATATTTATAATGAAGATTTTGATTAAATCTTATAAAAAAACCCACAGAGAAAAAACGTGGGATTTCTTTCAATATACCAGCAGCATTCTGTTTTTTAAATCATTAATTTAATCTCAAAGTAATATTAATTTTTAACTATATAGTATGTTAATTAAATTTAACAAAAGTTGTTGCCATTAAAGACGCTGCAATCCCAAAAAATGTTCCACTAATTTAAAAATCACTCTGTAATTCTGGATTCTACAACAAAATGTATAATATAAAATATATTAAATTAACCCTTACAAAAGACCTGCAGTGATGACGAAGTTCAACTAAAATATGTATTTGTCTTTTGAAGTGAGATTTCTAGGAAATATTTTTGGGGTCAGACATTTTTATTTATTTCAAAATTGAGTACATTTTAAAGACAAAACATAAATTTTATGGGATAAAATATTAAAAAATCTGAAGTCCGTAATAGAAAAAATCTTAATTAATTAATAATTAATAAAAACTAAATTGTTTTACAAATATTTATTCATTTTAATAAAACCATTATTTATTTATTTTTAGTATAAAAATTTTAGAATTTAAATAAATATTAAAAAAATTATAACCTTTTTAGTGAAAAGAAAATAAAATTTTTATATTTTTACAAAAAATATATAGGAAATTGAGAATCTTATAAAAATATGGAGATCGTGTCATGATGGTGCTCGAAGAAGAGCGATAATGAATGTAGAAATATTCATATAAAAAACTATTGATTTAATTTGATCTTCATCTTAAATCATTTGATTTTATTTACTTATTTAATTAAAATGTGAATTTTGTTCCTGTGTAATTATTTAAGGTAAAATAACTTTTATTTCATTTGGTAATCAAACAATTCTCTATATTCCCTGTAAGTTCTTTGTATATTAAATATAAATTAAATTATAAATAAATTAAATAATAAAAGAATCGAGGGTTTCGATAATAACTAAAAGAATAAAAATAAAATGGATGTAGTGAAGAAAAGAACATTCTTAGACAAACCTGAGAATCCTTAGGTATTAAAAACGAATTTTTTGAATGGAAAATAATGAAAATTTTCAAAAAATACTTTTTACGGCGACAGATTTTGGAAATATAGTAAAACTAAAATTATTTATAAGAATTTTATTACCACTGATTTAATAAAAGAACCAATCTACCGTAGAATTGCTGAAAGGTTGAATTAAAACTTATACAACCGAGAAAATCTTATTTAATAAAGAAATCAAAGTTTTCAGATTTCTTAGGGAATATACTACAGCTACAACCAGTTCAAAAGGAATTAACCAGATCTCAAGAAAGCTGAAGACAAGATCAAAGAAATATAATTTCACCAGAGATTCTGGATGGAAATTAAAATTGGCACACTTTTTCCTTCTAACGCCTTCTTTAACTTTCAAAATTGACTATTGTCTTCTTCGGTTAGCTTACTGACCATGTCTACATTTGAAGGAATAAAGATTTTTAACAGGTAAAATACCAAAAAACAACTTTTTACTAAAAATTTTTTCTTGAACGTTGCTTGAAAAGTTTTCTTTAAAAAAATAATAACCGAGATAGTGGAATAGATCTTCACTAAATATACAAATTTATAAATGACAGAGTTATTATTAATAAGGTTTTATGATCATTCGATGAGATTCAGCTGCTGTCTTTTTCAAATGGAAGAGGAAATGTTGTAATGTTCCAGAATTATTGTTTTTGAGGTTAAAATTTTAAATTGAGTTTAAACAAGACATTATTGTTACAAATCCAACCGTTTATTAGCAAAATATTGTTAAAATATATTCAAACTAAAACCATAAATATAAAGCTATTATGTTAAGAAACAATCAATAATCAATTGACATAAAAACGGACAGAATTAATTCAGAGATCTAATAAGAATATTTGAAAAAAATGATTGCCAATTTTAATATTTACTTAAGCAAATAACAAATGTCTAATTTTTTCAACAAACTTTAACTTTCTTATTATAATTATTGCGTTAATGCCTGTCCTAAATCAAGGCCATAATAATAAATTTAATTAACAAAATAATTCTTTTATAAAGCTCATTTTTCTATCTGACCAGTAAAGATGTGGCGATAAAAAACAATGACACATAAAATGTTGACTCAAATTATGAGGTCACATTTTACCTCCTTTTGACTTTTTCTTACCACACGTAGCCGTCTGGAAATTATTGATATCTGTGCATAGTGTTCTAGCCAACTATTTACCTGCTTGAGCGGGTTGTCAATCAATAAATCTTGCAACTCACTTTATTTAAATTTTCTTAGCTGAAAACATTGGTAAATGTCTGAAATGTATTTTTAACGTATTCATTGCGCCCTCTAAAAGTGTCCATTCTAACAAATAGCATTTCTAAACTTATACATGTATAAACTTATATTATATATTCAAAAAGTTAAAATAAATTGTTATTTATTATAAAATAACGTTATTTTTAATTATAGACCAGAATTAATGCATCATCTTAATAAAATATTTATATTTATCCAAGTTATTTATTATTAAGTTAGTTATCATGATAATAAATTTATCAGTCTAAGTCTATTAGTTTCTATCATTACTGGATTTTAACTTTTTTAAAAATTAAACGCTTTGAAGTATTGACATGCTTCCAATCTCGAAGGGTTTATATTTTTCAGTATATATATTATGTAATATTAATATTAATATTTAATATTTTGTTAGATATAATATATTATAATAAATTAATATTTAATATAATTATAAATTAATTAAAGATAAAATTAAAGCATAAAGTAATAAAAATATTATTTTTCACAAAAATATCCGAATCGAAAGATGAATAAAAAATATTTAGAACAATTCACAAAATGTCATGATCTCATTACATTTGCATCTGAAATACTTTCATAATGACTTTGATCTTTCTAATTAAATGTTTCTCTCTTATGTTTTAAAATTTACATTGTATATTTTATTTCACTTCTGAGATTTACATCAACTACGTAACATTAATTTTTTTTTCTTAGAATAATTTAATTAGAAATATTTTTAATTTAATATTAGGCTACCCAGGATGAAATATGGTACTTATTACCTAAGCTTTAAAATAAAATTATTCAATAAGTAATAATTGTACATCGATGTTTAAATGCACCAAATTAAAGCAGTAGTTTCAAGGTTTATTTACATTGTGTAGGTAAGCATATTAATTTGAAATATTTTTTTCTTCCTTTTATAAATAAGAAGATCAAGAAAATTCGAATATGCATATTGAACGAGTTTAAAATCAAACATAATTCATCAACGGAGGGTGAAAATATTAATATTACATGGGTGATATTAGGTTGTTAAATAATGACAACTTCGTTTCTTAAGTAAAGGCAGATTGAAGGCAGCTGTTGAAAGAAACGATCCTCAAACAATAAGAGAGCTTGTATACGATCTAAATGCGTCGAAATCTATATCTACGTTCACCTCAAATATCTTGAGAATTGCAATAAGCTCGAATTTTGAGTTCCACATGATTTGAATGAAAACCAACTTGGAGCCAAATTTAATCCTTTTTAACTCGCAATGTAACTTGTGAAGAAAATTGGATTGCAAAAAATAATAATCGACGATACAAATTTATATCATGATAATATTTTTTGCTTAAAATTTTATTAATAAGTGCAATTAAATTAATTAACATTATTTTAACCATTTACCATTCAATATTAATACTAGAAAATGTCAAAAACCCAAACCCTTAATCAACCATCCTATAGAATTAAAAGAATTAATTTTTCTGAGTCGTCAGTCAGTTGACTTTCAGTGTTCTTTTTCATAAAATGAGTATAAAAAATGTTATTCTTATTAAATATTTATTAGACATGGGGACTGTATTCAAAATATATAGTTTAAAACGAAGGGGAAATATGTAAGAGAAAAATTATTATTTAAGAATATTAAAAAATACTGATTAATATTAATTAAATTTGACATGAAGTTATTAAATAATAATGAAAATATTCTAAACATTATTAATTGTTAAAAGGGAAACTTAATAATATTAGAATTTCTCTACTATCAAATTGCAGTGAACGGAAAATGCATCCATTTCCCTAGGGAACCTAAATACTCGGGAAATTTCAATAAGATAAACTTTCAATAGTATTCTGCTGACCAGTGAGGTTATAATATAACCAAGAAGCCCACAATACTGATTACCATTAATGGTAATAAAAAATAATCATTATATTAACGGGTCAATCTTTCAAAATAATTATGGTTACCGAAAAAATCAGGGTATAAAAACAAACTAAATTCTCCAACGCTGAAATTTTCAATTCTTTTTTTTTTAAAAATTTATCGATTTAATTTAATTTTGATTTATTAATTTGAAGTTATTTTATTAGATTTTTATACTATTTAAATTATCCTTTCAAAATTATAAATTCTCATGATATGACATTAATTTATAAAAATATTTTTATTATTATTATTATTTTTTTTTTATTATGTGTTATTTTTATTCTTATTAAAAATAATGTGAAAGGGAGTTCTAATTTCACTTTGTACATAAAATTGTTGATATTTATTAATTATAATAATAAATTTAATTACAGAGAAAAGATTAGAGGGACTTTTATGCTTAAACTTGCATGGTGAAGATTTCTTCCTTAGACACGTAACAGAGTGAATATTTATAAAGAAAGATTTTTTAGATATTTTTAATAACAAATTTATGTTAAAGTATTAATTAATAAATGCAAATGAAATGAAATAAATAAATGCAAAATAAAAAGGCCTAATTATGTCGTGTAAGTTATAGAAATAAAACCATTGGAAAAGAGATAGTATAATGTGATATCTGAAAGAAATGGGACTTCTCTCGACAAGCAGTGGGGTTTCTGACAACTAATTAAACATTTAATCACTGATGCATGACAACCACCAGAACCGAACTTTCCATCAGTCGCATTGATGTATCCATCTTATGTTATGTTAAGAATCCATCAATGACCGAGTTACAGAACGTTTTCTGAAGAACCGCATACTTTTTGTAATTAATATCTTTTTGAATAAATTAGCGACATTCATTTTTACCAAGATTTACAATTGTCAAATGAATTTATATACCAGGATCGATTTTACTGGGACTTTTCTGTCTCTTCTTCTAGTTTTGTGGGAAATAGTTTCGGATTTTCAGAAAAATGTGAAATATGTTCAACTGTAACCATATCGAAGACTGGTATACCAAATAATAAGAACGAATAGTCTAACATCTCAGAGGCTTAGAGGTGATCATTGACATCCTTAAAACAGTCTGGGTTTTCCTACTGGGTTTTTTGGAATTAGTATTTTTTAATTTTAAAAAAATAATTTAAAGACAGGCTCCAGTTAAGATTACATGTTATGGAAATCACCGTAAAGAAGATTTTATTGAATTTTGGTTACATTATTTTTCATCTTAATCGCTCATAGGAATACTGTTACACCAATACCACAAAACAAGTCCCTCACTTTTCAGTTACTATCGGGTGATGACAACCGTCTGATGGGTTGAGGGAATAGGTGTGGAAAGAAAAAAGTAAATCATGGACAGATTGATTCATCTTTAGTAACAAGAGACTATAACAGAAGTCAAGATCAACATTCATTTTCAGAGACCCTCAATATCTGGTAGCAAACGACCATTGAAATGTGTAACACGACATTTTGAAGAATGTTACTACACTCCTACACGTATGGCTAAACCACTGAGAAGAACAATTCTCACACTTTTCATATCAAGTATAAAACTAGTAGCGAGAATAATTGATAATATTATATTGGACACGGAAGACCATCAGTTTTGATTTCCAAAAGATCTCTTGAACAATACAATACAGAATCGACGTTCTTTCCGGGCTCTGAGCAGTTATAACTTGTAATTTGAAACTTTCAAATGTCTTCTATTGACTCTAATATAACAGAGTCAAAGTAAGAAATATACAGACACGTACACCCACAGTGCTTTATACAAGATCAAAGAAATCAACATATTGCAGACAGTCAAGTCTACGATCTTCAAACAGAAAGCAAAATTGCATTTAAACGAACTATTTCGGAAAGTATTAAACATTATTCCTCTATACACTGTTATACTTTCATAAATGAAATCATAATGCCATATCGTTTTCTCTTTCGTTGAAAAGGCTAACAGAAATAAATGCAATTATTAAAAAGCAACGAGAATTTTCTGTGATATAAAAGAATGGTAAGATGATAATCAGAAAATATAATTAAAAAATATTTATCTTCCTCCTCAATGTCTTTTTTAATACCCATCTCATCTTGGTAATTATTGATATCAACAGTGACTGACTGACTTAATATTGAAATAAATATTGTTTGATGTAAAGTATAATCAATAATCATTAACTAATAATAATAATAATAATAATAATAATAATAATAATAATAATAATAATAATAATAATAATAATAATAATA